>KZ506512.1:48139-151540 GCA_002844005.1 Limosa lapponica baueri
GTGCAACTGAAGTCTAATTAGAACCTGATTGGCTCTGGCTTCAAATTTCCCCTTCTCACCTCTGCGGCCTGTGACAGGTGAGAAAATAACACCTTGCTTTGGCTATTCGTAAATTATTTGTTGCTGGAGAGACATAGACTATATTCTTTTGGTTGCTGGGTAGAGGGAAATATCACTGTGAAGACTATGGTGGCTACTCATAATTTCAAATGTGATTTCGCACTTGAGATTAGTTGCTTAATGGTCAGTGTTTCTGACATCTTAGCCCTGTACAGCTTTCCAGTTTATCTACTTCTCCATTTGTTCTATCGTTAGTCAAATTTAATATATATGTAGTTCAGGTGACAGAGAAATCTTTCTAAAGTTTATATCTTATGGAAAATCAATATTGATGGGAGATTGTGGAGAGATTATGTGCACTGTTAAAAAGGGTTGTTTGGGTCAGTTATATGGATTTAACTTTGTTTCCTTCCCTGGTTTTTCTAGTAACTGATATGGGAGTAATGTTGCAGTGATGTTCCTTGAGAATGCCAGTTTATTGTTCCTGCTTAGGGTTATTGACAGTAATTTGAGGATTCATTAGGAACACAGTAACCATTGCTGTCTTCTGCTTGATAAGGACAAGTACTAAGTGACTTCAGTAGTGTAAATGGAGAATTTTGTAGTAAACAACTTCAGTATTATAGTGTGAAATGATAGGGGCTTTAAGCAGCGGTGCATTTTCCAGAGAAGCCTTAAATCAGAGCTATTTACAGAGTTCTTCATTTTTGTAAGTGCCAACGACAGCAACATAGGGAAGTGGTGATTGCTGCTGAGAGGGGAAGTTTTAATGAGCAAGAGGTTTACAGAATGCAGAAAATGGTTTGACATTCTTGTTGATCAGATCAGATTGACTGGAACTACAGAATGGAAAATGAAAGGAGACTGCTGCTGCTTTTCTCATGCAGCTGATTGGTGGTGATTGGGCTAATAAAAATCGAAGTTGAAATCTCTGTAAATTAACCATTTCCAAACTATGTGGAGTTAATGTTATGCACGACCACTGAATACTAATAAAGTGAATGTCACTGCCATCTTGTACTAGCAAAGGCATCTTGCTAAAGTTGTAAGAAAAGCAGTTGCTGGACAGGGTTGCCATTTTTTGCCATTGGTCTCTTTATCTCAGCTCTGGGGCATTTTTACAGTATGACCTTATGTAAACAAAAAGCTAAGTGATGATGTTTGCAGCTCCAGGAAATAATCTAGCATCTCGGCTGAAAGAACCTGAAGAGGGAAATACACAAGATTCAGAAATTTAGTCATACTAAACAGATACATGAATTAAATTGTGTTAGTTATGGATAAAAGGGAACTGCTATCAAAAATTACAAAACTTTCTTGAAAAATAAGATTAACATAATTAAACATGCAATAATTAAGAAAATATTTGTTTTAGTAGGGTTTTGAAAAAAACAACTGATGTGGAAGAAGGCAACCAAAACCTCATGGCTTTTTTATAAAAATAGCCAGAGCTTTGAGTAGGAGGTTGAACTAAATGACCTCTTAAGGTGCCTTTCAACCCAAATTATTCTATTCTATTGCTACTGTGCTGTTACAGGCTAGCATTTTTGTTATAACACACCCCCTTTCTTTTTACTTAGGCTTGTATGCAAATATCAATGCTGGTATTAGGCAATACACAGTTATATTTATTCCATTTAGTTTAACAGAGCTGCTGCTTCAAAGCCTCTGACCCTGGCTGTGCACTGATTTCAGTGGGTTCTATATGAATTCATGTGTCCACCCACAGGGTTCTCAGCATGAGCCCAGTAAGATGACTAATATGAGTAAGACTGGCAAGATCTGAGTCAACATTTGAGCTCATGCTTGCATTTGTATTTCTCTAACTTTTTTTCAGATGTGATTTCTTTATCAGAAGGTAAATGAGGAGCTTTCTTGAATTTCTGGGTATCAGATTTTGCAGATTATTCCGTAAGGTAGACCTGTCCTTATGGAGACTTGAAAAAACAAAAATGTGTATATACAATGAAGCTTCTTTATAGTAGTTCTGCTGGAAGAACTGTAATAGGTTTTATTTGCCACATAAAATACGTGCTTTTTGCTGCATGCTGTGTTGATCTAGAGAGTGCTTTATATCTCTCGCTTAAATGGGTTATGCGCCTTGAGATACAGTGAGAGCTACAAGATACAGGTGTAAAGTATCTTGTTGCTGTCAGTTGCAACCTGTGAGATGCTGGAAAAAAAAAAGTGATGCCTTGCTCCGGTGTTAAGCTCTCAGGGTTATGCACTACTGAATGCAGAGAGGTCTGATTCATACGGACAGTGTTACAATCCCCTTGTGTTATTGTGGATATTGAGGTGCAGCTGATTTGATCTTTAGAAGTATTTCCTAGCTTTCTTTCCGTCCCATTGACGTACTAGAAAGTAATTTTCTGTGGAGGAAAATCTTGTGGAGGAAAATCTAAATACTTCTTGAGTAGACAAGTAGAATTACTTGCCTGGAAGATAACTGTCCATCTAATTTTGATTACAGTCAGTATATCACACAGTCAGTCATGACTATTTAAATCTGACTTGTAGAAAAAAAAAACAACCCGAATGTGTTGCAGCCAACTATTGATTTAAAGTCAATACAAGCTTTGTCCTTTTATGATGTGAGTTGTCTCTGCATCTATGTCTTTGACAGTGATTTCCATGTCCACGGTAGTTTTCCTTCTGTTGTTAGTAGATTGCTTTTTAATCATGGTTGAACATTTCCCTGTACTAGGAGGGGAGGCATTAGCTCTTGATGTTTTGATTTTCTGTACCTCTGTCCCTACTTCTGGGCTTTCTTCTGGTTTTTTTTTTTTTTTGTTTTTGTTGTGATGTTTTTTCGTAGTCTCTTTAGTAATTGTCCATAGCTCAGATAAATCTAGGAATTGATTCTGGTTTTCTGTGTTTTCTGTAATGTCACAAAAGACAGTATTCCAGGTGAAATGAGAATGTTTTCGATCCCATTCTTTATTCATTGGAACACTTTGTTTCTTGTCTTGCGTGTGCCTGTATTAAGCAGAGATTCTGTTGAGCTGCACATCCTGTGTATGGTTATTTTGTTTATCTGCTTACATTTGGCTTAAAATTCAACGCCATGTGGGAGTAGCTGCAAGTTATTCTTTCAGGAGTTTATTATTTTGTATTTGTTGACATCGAATCTTATCTGTCTCCTGTTTTTTCGCTTGGCTAGCTCTCAGTTTTGATCCTGCTAAGTCTCATGTTAGCTGGTTACCACCAAAGTTGTTTTTAGGTTGGTGTTCAATACTTACTAGAAAGCTGGAAAATATATTCAATGCCAGGTCTAGGAAATAGAGCTGGAACATTTTATGGACTTATTAAACTGAAGATTGATTACTTAGGCTGAGACTTTGAAAGCACTTATATGCTCGCATAACTATGTGTAATGTGGTATTTCATGCTCTGCGTGTATCCCCTTGTAGTAACTTTTCTGGTATTTACCTCAGTTCTTGAACTACGTGATGTTCATAATATAAAGGTTTTTTTATTGACAGTCTGGTGGAGCTGTCTTAGGTGATACTTCCTTTATCATTTTGCTTATGTGTCTGAGCAGCTGCAGTAGATTTCAGGGTTTAAGACAGTCTTTTACAAGTGTTCTAAATAAATAAATGTGTGATATATGTTCAAAGTGATGTGATTAAAATTATTTGCATGTATAATTAAGAATTTTAAAATCTTTCTTTATGTGACTTTATTGGTCTTAATAATTTCTTTTTTTGTAGCCTTTAGTAAGAATAATTATCAAATCAGTCAAAATCCATTTGTGAGACTTGTTGCACAAACAAAGTCATCATGTTACCCAAAAATAGAATATGTGGAGACAAGAGCTTTGACTGATATTTTTTGGTTTTAAATGTTTTAGAGGAATAGTGTTAACATTTCTTAGTCTAGTATTGACATTTTGCATATATGAAATGAATATTTAGGAACATGTCTAGTATGCTTTAAATGAATATTTTCTGTCTTTTTTCTCCATTAGTCTTGGTTGACTACTAACAATTTGTAGTTACAAGCAAAATGTTCATCATTCTTCAATGTGTTGTGCTATAGCCTGGGTTTCTAGCACTGGGAGATATTTTTAAAGTAAGAAAAAATTTGATTTTTAATTGGCTAATCTTGCTACATATAAGCATACAGTAAATTTGTTATCTGTATTTCTCAAACAATTTTTAGAGGCCTCAGTTATTCAAGTGCATTGAGATTGGGACCTCTGTTAACTTCAACATAAAATTATGGGACTGCTTGCATGGGTTCAGTTATAGAGATAGGGCCGCAGGTGGTGTCTGAGTTTTATGGAATATATTAGGTAAAATCTGACTACAAGACTAATGCAAGAGCATTTGAGGACATAGGCTATTGGAAAACAACCATTAATTTTTAATAAAAGAGGAGTTTTTGTGAGTTAAAGAGGTGCTTTGGAAACCCATTAAGAAAGACAAATAATATGGGAGGCTCTGAGGCTGTAAAGACAAAAACCTCTTAAAAATGCAGCCTTCCAGTGAGGGTTCATGTTGGAGGATGATGTTCAGAAAACAATATAAAGTCTCTTGTCTGTGGAATAGTTGATGTACTGCATACTACAGTGGGCAGTATAAGCCAGCAAAAATCTTCTCTTTTGCAGGATTTCCCAGTTGTCTGGAATTCCGACCTTCTTTAATGTTTGGCGCTGGTTCTGCAAAATGTAGCAATACTGTATTATGTTTGTTCATAAGTTAACCTTAATACAGTTGCAAGGGCCAGCAATCCCCAGCTCTCTCTATACTTCTCTCTGAAGCCAAGGAACAAAAGGTTGCCAGAATGCAGAGAGGGAAAAAAGCCACTTATGTGCTTGTTACATCCTGTATATATGAAGGAGTACTCCTCTGTGCCCAGATAGCAGAAGTTGGGGCCAAATAGCAACTGGTCCGTATGAGGGGGGCATCTCTCCAGGATGGAGAGATCAAAAAAGCAGGATCAAAAACATTCTTATTCCAGTCCTGTAGTCTACAAAGATAAAGAAGGCAAAATGCTATCCTCAGAAAATGCAGGGATTAAAAGGAGTTGAAGTTAAGTGAAACCTTTAAAACCCTTTCCGTGTAGTTGGAGGAATCAAAATTGGACAAAAGCCAAACTATTTCCATTTCATTGGCTGCGAGAAGACTGCAAAGAGGATTGGTGAACCTGAAAGCTTGCATGTTTTTCAACTTTATCATCAAACTACTAAAGACATTGCCTCTCCCTAGGAAACGTACCTCACATAGAGAGAACTGCTTCTCGTACAAACTGATTTTGGAAATTGTAACTGGCATTTATGATCTTACAGCTGACACTATTTTGTCATACTTTGCAACACTGTCAGTACAGGTTCTCTCTTTGCATTCTTTTTTAACCACTAAAAGTTTTATTTTAATATGGAATATATTATAGTCATATAATAATATGTACATAGAAAAGTCTTCAGTTTTAATTGTCTTGTAAAATCAGATTTAAGCCAGTGCTACAAGATTTTACTCTTTAGAGTCTCAGATCAGTTGTGTGAGATTTGAGTGCCCACTTCTGTGTATTAAGGTCAGTGTTAATACGCGGTTTTTAAGCAACAGATCTATTTTTATTATATTGATGAATTGTTGGCTATGAATAGTTTTCAGATTTCTACATGGAGTAAAACAGTGACACTCTTTTGGGTTTTTTATATTTTGATACCTGGAGGTTTTGCTCTTTGGAGCAGTAGAAAGCAGACTCTACCTACTTAGCAACTGATGGCCAAGGGACAGGAGAGTTTCTAATGTTGGGGAAAATGGGTGGGATTCCAAGCAGACGGAGTTTTGGCCTCTCTGCCAGGAAATGTAAACCAGGAAGTCCCAGAGATCTGAGAGTGAGGTAGAGGCTGTAGTTTCATGATGTGTGGTAAGTGTCCTCTTAAACTGTTTCTGGCACAGAAGATGCTTCTTTTCTCAGTCTCTCACAAATGCTGGAATTTGCTGCTCCCTCAGTTTTGTAAACACAACAGCTCTTTGTAGGGCTCTGCTGTAAACTGTATCACAACTGTGACCTAAGTTAAATTATTTTTTTTTCTCTTTTGGAACAAGTGGCACATGGGAAGGGGAATTGACAGGATAACTTCTTAAGCTGGCCTGCAGTGCCAGAGAAAATGTTGTGTAACCACATCCTGGTTAACCCCAAAGATGGACTGAGCTACAAAAGAAATTTTAGGTTCCCAGTGGAATCTAAGGACATGGGATTGCACAAGACCCAGATCCTCAGCTGTGGGCAATAAAGCATGTGTCAATCCAACAGCTGGCTCCCAAAAGGTTGAGACTTTGGAACTATTCTAACAACTGTGTAAATAGATGCATGGTTATCTTTTAATTGCTGTATACCTGGGTCTTCATAAACCTTTGTAACTATGCTGTCTATCGGGGTTTCATGAATAAATAGTTCTGGTTGCTTTTATCTTAACCTGGCTTCAGTTAAAGGTGATTTCAAGGTAGCTTGCTAACATTAGGAAGTTCTATTCGTATGACTCTTTTGATCCCTAAAACTGGAACCTCTCACACTAACATGGTGGTTTGGGCATTGAAAGGATGATGGAGTTGCACTGAATTCCAATGAGTATTTTGGAAACACGCTTACAGAAGTTGGGGAGAAGCACGTTAGACTTAAGTTTGTGATAATGAGAATACAAAACTGTTTAGTAGGACTTAGGGGCCCTGTGGAAGGTGGGTGTGAGAAGTGAGCTGGAATCTTCACTTCCCATTGTTATGCATTGGCAGACCTAAAAGCGGTGTGATGAAATAGGCTCAGGTCAAAGTGGAGAATAAATAAAGCAGGAGGTTTATTTGGTTGAGGTTGATGGGATTACACCAGTATAACTCAGAACCAAATCAATTTGAAGCTATGTCTGTAATAGAGTTGCATGTGTGGTTGTAACACACGTGGATGTACCTGAACTCCTCATATTTCAGTAGCTGGAAGCCACAGCAGTGTAAATTGCACAGGACACTGAAAATTTCATGTTGCTTTTGCTCCCCAAGCTGGTTCAGGTATATTAACAGTGTTCAAGAGGATATCTTGAGACTGCAGCAGACTTAAGCTGTGCCATAATTTTCTTGAGCCTTGGTACTTTTCCAGGTCTAAGAGCTCTGCCACTTGCTCAGACTGATAGCTTATCAATATTTTTGCCTGTGAACTCACAAAACTGAGTTTTAAACTAACTTTAGAATGTTAAAATGTTTTTACTTTTTCTTAAAAAATACTGTAATATTTGTCTATTTTATGGTGGTTCTGTGAGTTTTGACACAGTCTTTCGGAATTCTTGAACCTGAGGTAAAAATTTGGGGGTAAGTTGATAATACGCGATGGTTCTTTTTGTTGTTTAAGATACTGTGCTGTGATTAGAAGACTGTGCAAGGTGATGAAGTAACATTTCTTACAGTGGGACTTTTAGAAGGAAATTGTAAGTTTGTCGTTGCCTGGTATCACAGCAAGTTAACCACACGCCATAGTATGCTAGAAGGCATTGTCTGTCTAGTTTCTTATTCCTGCAGGAGCCTTGTGAACTGCTCTACCAACTTCTGTGAAATTTCTTTGAGCAACTTTATATTTAGATTACTTGAAGCCGTTTGTGGAAATAGGGAAAAGCTTTACTTTTAAACAGCATGTAGGGCACTTGGTGCTCTACGTTAATGTGACAAACTACTTTTCTCCTTCTCCCACATCGGAAGTCTATCTTGGCTAAGAAATCCAGTGTTGTTTTGACTTGCCACAATGTCGCTGAAGTATTTCTGACTGAGAATGCCTACGGGGAAGTGACCTCAAGTGCCCTTTATCATACTGTTGAAACAATACCTTAAATGTCTGTGGAGCCAGGAAAAGTGGTGATCTCTTTTCATGCCAAGGGGACACGAAGAACGATAAGAAGAGCGTATCATTCATGACCTTGGATAGACAGGCGTTTAACAGAGATGAAAATGATTTCTTAAAATTACTGTTTGTTTTAAAGAAAACCATTTGGAGATTTTTATTACAATTCTGCTAAGGCCTAAATTTAGTCAAATAATCTAACTTTTGATTAAATAAAGATACCGTATTCACAGAATCACAGAATAATTTAGTGTGGAGGGGACCTCAGTAGGTTTCTGCTCCAAACTCTTGCCAAAAGCAGCATCAGTAATGAGGTCAGAATGGATATCGAAGCTGTATCCACTCAGGTCATGGAAACCTCCAAGGGTGGAGACAAGGCTTCCACTGCTGGTCTGCTGTCAGAATGACAGACTTTCTCCTTATGTCCGCTCAGAATCTCTTGTTTTTCAGCTTATGCCTGTTGTCTCTTGTCCTGTAAATCGCCTCGCTCTGTCTTCTGAATAACCTCCTGTTGGTACTGGGTGCTGCCGTTAGGTTTCCCCAAAGTCTTCTCCAGGTGGAACAGGCCCCTCTCCCCAGTCTGTCCTCCACAGGGTCTGTTCTACAGTCCCTGACTATGTTGGTGGCCTTTGCTGTGAACTTGTTCTGGTTTGTCCATGTTTTTTTGTATTCGGGGGTGGGATAGGGCCTGGACACAGAATTTTAAATTAAAATAAGATCTGAATATTGGCAAAGTTCTAAAGAAAAGCCAGGACAGTAGGCAGTCAGAGACTTTACAATAACCAGACTGGGAACATTTCCCTCTCCCAGTTTATGTATAAAAACAACCATAAGATACATTAGTTTTAAACCCTTGAAGGACATTGTGACCAGAAACAATCTGTTCAGTTCACAATAATTGTAGTGCTTCCCTTCTCTAATGAACTGATCAGTTTGAAATGTAAAATGTGTTTTAATAAATTTATTTGGTTATGTAGAATTTCTTTGGAAGTGTTGTGTTTAATAATGTCAAGTGTAGATTTTTTTCTTTAGTTTTGTGTATGTTTTTGTTACATTTCAATTTTCTAAATGCAGTATGCCAGAAATAAGTTAAAAGTTACTGTCTTAAACCATAGCCAATATGCTTGTTAGCATAATGTAATTAATTAAAACTCAAACTCTACCTAGAACACATTAGGTTCTATCGCTTCTTACATAAAAATGCAACATAATGCGTCTTGTTTAATTAAAAAAAAATTAGTACAAAGAACTATTTCACTGCTTCAGTTGATTAAATGTGCGGAACAACAGGTTAAAAAATAAATGTGTGAAACAAGTGATTTATATTAAATGTTCTCTTCAATTTCAATCATAACTTAAAGAAACTAGTTCAAATTAATTTGAATAAATCAATCTCTCTTGCCCTCAGATTGCTGGGTACTTAATTATACATAGTTTATAGGCATGTGATACCTATATTTTAGTTTTTGGGTTCATTGTTTTTGGGGGTTTTTTAATTCCCTTTAGTTCTGTAAGGTTCATGGACTGTTAAGCCAAATGGAACTTTTTGAGTATTATAGGCTTTTCTTTTTGTCAAGTCATTAAACTTCTGCCAGTTGAGACCAATGCATTCTGTTTCACGGACATGTCTCCTAGAGCTAGTTACAAGGGTATGCCAGTGGGATTTTTCTTTTTTCTTTTATCAGACTGGATTCTTGAGTACGAGTTCACAAGTCAAGTTAGTTTTACTATTTGGCTGTCTTCGCAGTTGCTGTATAACCTCTTTGCTTACTAATGAAGTTAATTGTGGAATGTAAGTTTCTTCCCTTGAAGAACATAACTGTGTGATGAATCAGCATGCCATTTTTTGCATCTTTTAATGATATATAAATGTGTTTAATAAGAGCTTGTTACTATTGTTATTATTTATTCCTAAAATTATTTTATTTTTTACTGAGATTTACTCTTGTACTTAAGAAGCTAATTATGTATGGAATGTTAGAACACTTGCCTTCTGTTTCCACTTCTTTTTGCCTTATTTTAAATATTATTTAGTATTATAAATTATTTAATTTCTTATAATATTTTTAATATTTAAATATTATTTAAATATTATAAAAAATTCAATGCTTAAATTTCATGTTGCTCTATTATCAAATTAAGATAAGCTAAAATATTAGGCTACTTCCGTTATAATTTAGGATTAGTTCAAAAAGGGAAAGCAGACATTTTAAAAAGTCCCAACTTGTTAAGCAAAATATCTTTGTCTTAATTCTTTTTCTCTATTTGAGAAATGTATCTGTTTGGTAGCAGTAAGCATGTATGTATTGCCTTTATCGTATTATTAGTTGAAACTGTCTTTGCTTATTCCTGGTTCAAAAGCAGATATAAATTCTCATCTAATAGTTAATTTGTTATAATCCATTACAATTAATTTAAACTTCTTATCTATTGTTTGGTGCAGTATCTTTCTTATCTTGACGTAATTTCTAGTTACTCACTGAGCCTTCAGAGAAAGACACAAAGCAAACAAAACTGATGGAGATCTTTTTGTTGTCAGGGAAATAAGGTGGGAACTCATCCTCCCTGATAACACTTTAAGGAAAGGAAAGAGACTAAGGGAACAACAACAATATAAAAGCCTCCCTGGCAAAAATATACAAGATGCAGCAACAGAGTTAAATGGACTTTTAGACGCATTTGGTAAGCTTACACAGCAGACGGCAGAAAAAAGGTTTTTTAAAATTGGAGAAGTGAACTTTCTAATGTGAATGATACTGCACCACACTATAATGTAACTATTTTGAACCTACAAACAGAAAAAGACAGTCTCAGTCAAAGACACTGTGGGGAGAGCATAATATATCCTTACTGCTTCTGAATGGTTATGCTTTCTGTGCTGTAAGAAAAGGAATTTACTGCTTCTCCCACAACAGTAAAAATATTGTTGCTTTCCTTCCTAACAGTAGTGAAGCAGGAGGTAAGTTTACAGGCAGAACCAGGAAGTCAATAGGATTCTGGAACTAAAATGGCTTAAAGTAAGGAGGGAGCAAGTATGTAAACAGCTTTGTCTCTTCATCCCTCCAGATGCCTCTGTGTTCTTTACCTTCTTAGCATTTTACTCTTCTTTTTCAGAACTTTTCTGTCATGTTCAACCACATCTCTCCTATTGTAGCTTTGTTGCTTTCTTACGTTCCTTCCTCCAGTCCCGTTAACAAAAGAACCATTAGCTGTGCTGTTGTTCTCAGGGTCAAGTAAGATCGCTTTGTGATCTTGACAGTAGTCAAGGTCTGACCTACTTGGAACCAAACTTCAGGGCCCAGATCCAGCCAAGTATTTAGTCCCTCAGTTTACATGGGTGAAACAACTTTTGGATCCATTGTCCTCAGATTTGCTAGAGCAAAGTCCCCAGAGTGCCTCTGGATGGCAAAATGGGGAGAAAATAAAATAACCAAAAAGCGCATTATTTGAAAGAAATGTTAAGATCAGAAACTATATGGCAAATATATTTGCAAGCTGGGCTAAACTATATTAAAATTGTCTGGGAGGTTGGAAAATTGATTTTTCAGTTAGAAGAGAACTGTTGCTGGTTTTGAAGAGGAAATTAGTTTTGATTTGTTAGTGGAAGAAACAAATTGCTTGTGAAAAACAGATTGTGAGAAGACTCAGTTCTGTTAGCCTCAGTGGGCAAGGGTGTGGTGTTGTGATTACAATTTATTTTGAAGTGTGGGGAATGAGAAAAATCAATATTTGTCTGGAAGGAAAAGAGACTGACAGGTGGCTTGGCAGTAGACTGGATGAGAACTGATGTTTAGTCTGAAATACAGGGATAATGAGGGGAAGTCAAAATGTGTTATGAATGAGGGGAAAAAAACCAGATGACAGATGGGTAGAAAGGTGCAAGCAGGTGTGGTTAGATGAGTGGTTCTGTACTGGAAATGCAGACAGTGCAAGTCCTTGTATGTAGTTTTTTAGCCTTGTTAGCGTCCAGCAGTTATAGCTGTTAGAAAGTACTGTGTAATTCTAAATTTCTGTGAGGCTGATGTGTTGAGAAGTCCTTTCTTGCGCTAAGACTTTGGAAATTTAGTAACATCGCTGTGGACAATTGATCTAGAAAAAGATTGATGCTGGTAGGCCTTTGGGGCCTGAGTGTCTTGATTACTTTTGATTCATCATGATTGAGGGCCAGACACTCTGGCTATATGTGGGCATTAAAGAATTCATGATTTGAACTAAAATTATCTCTAATATAAATTAGAATTTATTTCCCCAGCAAATGCTGTATCTAACATGCATGCTTGCGCACATTCCTTACTTATTTTTCGCCAATAGCTTTTTAGTTTCGTAACGGTGGAATGAGCAGAAATATGTATTTCAGATTGTGGTCCTTTCCTTATTTAGACTGTGTGGTGGAATAAAGTAGCAGTTTAGCAAGCCTTTTTGGTTTATCATGTCTCTGTTGTACTGTCACAGATGGTGTACAGGATTAGTTTTGCAATCGTAATTTATGATCTTTCTTTCCTATTTGTTCCTACATACTTTTATTTCCTTCTCTTTTATTTGTGTAACAGGTGAGGTCCTTTTGATGGCATAATTAAAATACCAGATCACAGTACTAACAATGGGTAGTGATTGCTATAGGAGTCTAGAACTGTTTAAGTTACTGAAACAATTTTATACACATAAATACAGAATTGTACATGCAACGTTCACAGTAAAATGTTACACCATTCTGATGGTTTCTGTGAGAGGCAGTCTTCAGTAGAGTACCGTTACATGCATAAATATACATTGGTCACTATGTAAAATGAGAACATGTCTCTGTTTTGTGGAACATGGGAGTTAATCTAGGTCATGATTAGAAAATTTCACATGCTTTCAAAATGCAGTTAGAGCATTGCAAATGTATTATTACTAATGCTACTGTTTCTGCTATTTTCAAAACATTTGAAAAGTATTCTTGGTGTTTGGCAAGTAGATCATCAAAATGCTACTGGACTAGTTCACACAAAGTCTGGCTTTAGCAAATCTCATTATATGATTACAGCCGTACTTAAAGTGTTAAATGGTGTGTACAAGTAATGAAAGAAATGGCAGGTCAGCCATGGATTACATAGACTGTATGTGGGAGTGTCAGTTTGTTAATTTGTCTTTTCAGTTTTGCCCTTGTAACCTGGAAATCCCAGTTGAGTAAAGAACGGCATGTTTACTGTCAAGACTACTATGATAATTAGACTGTTTGGAACAAATGCATGATATCTAGACTCAATAACAGTAACACATATTTTGACATCTGCAGTTGTGTGTTTCTTTCACACAAAAAGTAGAAGATGAAAAAAAAACGTGATTTTTTAATTCACTAATAGTGCTGGAACTAATGAAAGTAACACTAAACTTGGTCGTGGTTTGGTAGAAATGAAGTAATTTGCAGTACAGGAGCAAGAAGAAAATTGGCAACACTGCCCTTAGTGATAGTATAAAAATGAGTTTCCTAGAACCTTTTTGTAGATATATTTTTGATATATATTTTTAGGGTTCATACAAATTTCTAAGTTAACTTGTTTCCCCATTAGAACTCAGTCTCTGAATGCAGCCTGTTTGCAGATAATCCCATCTTGTAAAATTCAGTGGTCACATAAAGAGCGTGATCAATAGTTTATACTTTTAATATATTATTTCTAATTACTGACTTGCCAGCCGTTACACAAGAAGACATTGCAGATTATCAACTCGAAAAGCAACTTGTATGCTCTTGAGTGATAAGGAAACAAAATACTAGTGAGAGCTGGCTTTTTTGTCTCCTACAGAAAGGAAAAAAACCCCAAACCTCTCAAAGGGGCAGAATGACTTCCTGTAAGGCATCCTGCTGCTAGGAAAGGAAGGAGAAAACGGGAAATGGAGAATGCCCAAAATAAACGAAGTAAAAGTTGCCCACTTTAAATTCCTTTTTCCAAAATACAGAATAGAGCAGGGGTATATGTTAAAGTGGAAAGAACAGAAGAGGCTGTGTGGTTTCTTCCCCCTCTCCTCTGTTTTCCCTCCTCTTTTTCTTTTTGTCTTTTTGAGGGGGGGAAAGGTTATGATGTATATAAAAGAGAAGGGAAGAACATAAAACCAGGGGAAAAGGTTAAAGGGGATTTAGCTGCCAGCATAATTATAGTGCTGCTGGACTGGAGGCTCAGCATGAGAAGTATTTTGGGGCTTTGCAGACCCAGTATAGGCAATATATTTGCATTTGTGTGGTAAAGGGAGAAATAGTTAGTCACTTGTCTGAATCGTGCTACCACATTGGAAAAGCCCATGAATGAAAGGGCCAGTAAGGGGGGTCCTCAGCAGCTGAGCAAAGGGAATACAGAAAGGACCAATTTGAGAGCAACTGCAGTTGTAGGAAGGCAGTTGAACTGTGTATGGGACAACTTTGGATTTGTAAAAGGCAAAAGAAGTAATGACATTTCAGCTGTTTTGGCCATAGTGGAAAATTGCACTTGTGTCAGTGAGCATGTCCATTCACCAGTATCTGGGCATTGGCATGTGAAGCCTTTGACTGTCTAGCTTTACCTCCCATATTAGTGATATGACGGAAGTTTCCCATCCAATATGCAGTTACAAACATGTAAAAGCAGAGTATAAAGGAGAGCAGCAGCACGAGTGTTTACTATTTTTGTTTGCTTATAGAGTTGCTGATAAGGTCAGGTAGACATCCTCAAGGGGAAAAGGTTTGGCAAGGCTGGGATGAGGGGATATGTGGAAGCTTGGCATCACTGTAATCAACATTTCCTATTAAAAAGCCTGATAAAGAAGAGGAATGAGGTCCTCAAGCAGAAAGCACTGAAAAGAGAGAGGGATAAAAAAAGAGAAAGGGTTAAAACTTTTGAATACTGACACTTTATTTGATGTCAGGGACCATCCAAGACAGGTAGGGCCAATGCTACTGCAGCTGTTCCCGAACGGCTCAGTGAGATGAGGTTTTCAGTACTGCAAGGATCCTCTGTTGATTGAGTCAAAGGCCAGCTGAATTAACTGGAATTGAGTAACATAGATGGAGAAGGCTAGTAGGTTTGTATTTGTCACTGTTGTATTTCTAGTACTGGTGCTGCAGTGATAAGGGGAGGACATTAAACTGACAAAATCCTTGTACCTAGATACACAGTATTGTTTTATAATATTTGAAGGAATTCAAAGAGATACTGGTTTAGAGATACATATAGGTGGCTTTCATCAAAGCACTGATTCTGTTGTTTGATTGCATTCAGTATAAAATAAGGTCCATAAAATATTAAGAACAGTCGTGACTGCCTATATGTTTACAGCCCTTAAAGCAGACAAATTTCAAGTGCCTTTAGAGAGGATCTGCAGCTGGATCGTATTTTTCTGTTGCTATATATTTAAAAATAATGAAATACCTCTAGTCAAAAGATGCAGCATTATCACTAGAAACCTAGCTTCTGATATTTACCTAGTTTAAAGTACCAAGCTCTTTTGGGACTCAAATTGAAAAATGTTTTAGATTAATATGCAAGAATCAAGTCAACAATCAAACATGTTAATCAAACAAGACTCCTTAATCTGACTGAACTGCAACGTGTTTAATTTGATTTCTAATTTTTTTGCTGTCAGGATTCAAATATTGTTTTACTCCTTGGGCTTTCAGTCAAAACCTTATGAAATCAACAAAATTAATTTGAATACTTCTCCATTTTCATTTTGAATTATGTGGACGTGATGAACAAAAATATTTGAGGAATAGGTGACTGGGCTAGTACCTGGTTTTATGTAGCAAGAGTTAATTTTTTAATCGAGGTGGATTTATGAAGTATTTCTGAGGTGATGAAAAGGTTGTTATTCCAGATAGAAGAGACAACCTTTTGGAGGCAGGCACCAGTATACTTAGCACGCACTGCACTTGATACCTAGAGAACATTTCTGTGTAACAGGTCCTGTTGTTTATTATTAAAGCCTTGGAAGTTCTTGGTATAAGTTTAACAAGCTTCCATGTCCCAGATCTTGTCTTGGAATGTAAATAAGTGTTGAAAGGAGGTATGGGAAAACTCCAATACCAATTTCCACTTGACTTTAGCCTTCTAAAGGTAACAGAGGGCTATGGGCAGGAGGGCAGGCAGTGGACAAGCAAGAAACAGGTTACAGTCCTTGCTTGTGTTTATTGGCAGACCAAATTGCAGAGATCGACAAATCCTTTATTGCAGTTGCAAAGGGAAGAAAACCCTTCAATCTCCAAGCATCTTACAATTAGGAACATCTCTTTCTCACTAAAATGGTTCTTCTCTGAAATTACTTTCTTTTATTGTCAAATTTAGAGTACTTACTTGCTGGCTGATGTAACCATTCCACAACCTGTCTTGGCAAAAAGAGTGGTTTTGAGTTCTCTTCTACCTTTATGTGGAATCCAGAAAGGTACTGTGCATCTTCAGGAGTCAGTCTGTGTCTCTGTTAACTATTTTTCCACCTACAGATTGAATTTGCTGGTTGTTGACGTTACGTGGAGTAAAATACAAGTTTCTCTTGTGTAGACTAGCAAAGTGTATTGTAGAGTACTATGAAAAGTTTGGTCTGCACTGCTTGAAAAAAAATAATAATTAAATCTTGACAGCTCAAAGAAAGTTTAAAACTGAACCAGCTACTTTGTGTTTGTTTTTGTTGCATAGCAAAGTTTCTACGTAAGAGTAGAATTCTGGGTTACTGTTCCTTCTTTCTCATGCAAGTCTTGCAGTTGTTTCATAGACTTTTGCGAGTCAGAAGCTGCTCCAGCAAGTTCAGTTGATGTGTCAAATATGTACAACTTCAACAATGACAACAACTGTTTATAAGTTATAGTTTTATTCTCCGATTTAGTCTTGTATTTTCGCAAATGTTAAGCATTTTAATATTTGTAATTTATTGCCTAGATAGTCTTCAAATTAGAATAATCTTAAATAAATGTCACTCCTGTAGGGACTATAGAAATGTATTTCTGTTTTGAATTTCAGCCAGGTGGTATGTAAAGGTAAAATTATCTCCACCCTTGATGACTAAGTCCCTGATTTATATATATACATTTGTATATATAAAGTATATAAGTTAAATTGAATGTGCATAATGTTATGCACGTTTATGCATAAAGAAGACTTACTGTGATCCATATATATGGATGGTGCTTACAAGATGAGTTTACTGCTGAATTATATTGAAAATCTGTATTGAATTCACTCTTACTATGCCAGTAGTTATAATAACTACTACTTTTCAGGGCATACTCGGTTGTTTCCTAGGTGTAGCCTGCATTTTTTGGGGGTATCTAACTTTGCATTTCCATCACTATAATATATTTCTTTTGAAATAACATTTTATTTGAAAGGGCAGTCATTTTGTCTGGTTGTGCTATTCCAGTTCAGAGCTTCTTAATACTTGATTGGCATTGGCATTCTGGAATGAGTCCAGTGAGGGACCTCCAAAGATGAATAGGGGTCGTGTACATGATATACAAGGGGCTGAGAGAACTGTGTGTTTCCACTTGGAGAAGGCTGAGGAGACATGTTTGTTGTCTTCAGCTACATGATGGGAAGCTATAAAGAATATGGAGCTGAACTTTTTTTTTTTTCTTTGAAAAGTACATGGTACTTTTAAAGGTACATGGTGTTTGGATGAGAAACGACAGACACAAGTGAAAACATGGGAAATTTTTCTTAGGTATTAAGGAAAATTTTTTCAGCACGAGGACAGTCAAACACTGGAACAAGCTGTTCACAGGGGTTGTGAAATATCAATCTTCAAAGATGGTAAAAACTTCACTAGACTGGCTTTGAGCCTGACATAATTTGACCCTGCTTTGAGCAGAGGTACTGAACCAAATGACCACCATAGGTCCCTTCTAACTATATTAGCCTATGATTTCCTATTATTAATTACAATTTATATCAACCTTTGTCACTTTCACATGTAATAGTTGTGACTTTTGGTTGCTATATGAAAACAGCATATTGTCTCACACAAAAGAAAATGTTTGCTTGAATTGCACCTGTGTATGAATAATCATAACCCCAGGTTAAACAACCCTCACTTTGGTTCCCTGTTGGTAATTAGTTTGAGACTCTAACTAGTATATATAGCAACCTCTCTAAAATATGTTTTTCATTTGTTTCTTGAAGTGGAACGCAATGGGATGCTATGTCAAAATTGTTGCAAAAGCCTGCTGAACCTGTACGGGTCTTTTTGGTTAATTGAAGTGTCGTTCTGTGAAAAAAAAAATATATATATACTCATGACCTTTTTCCTGTATGGTATCTTCCATTTTCAAATTTTCCTTCAATCTCTTGAGAATGTAAGTTTCCAGCCATGAACCGGCTTTTTCTTAACTCTGTTGGCTTTTCTGTAATTTTAGAGGAACTTCAGTGGTTTTCATTAAGGATACAGGTCCGTGTCAGTGTTAGACTGGAGCATGTTTCCAGGCATTTCTCTGCACCTGTGTTGGCAATCCTGTATCTGTAGAGTGAAAAAATGTAGAGACCTGTCCCTCTGAAAACTTTAAAATAGTCCTGACTGAAATTGGTTCACTGAATGTTGACACAGTACAAATTTCTCCAAGGAGAAATTAGGCTGCATTAACCTTCGTATTTGAGACTTTTTAGTACTAGAGTTAGTTAATTCTTAAATAATTAGAGTAATCTTAAGTTTGGTGATGATTCAATAGGAGTGTGGCTCTTCTTATAGGCATTCAGAATTAGTTGAGCTGCTTGTTCAACTCAAAATGTAGCTCTCTTGTAGGTAAACTTGCAAGTAAATGCACTTGGTTCACTGGATTTTTATTTCTGTGGTATATTTATACAATGGGTATCTCTCAAAGAAATGTGTATCTTCATTAAGACCTTTAAACTGGGAGAAAAATGAATGAATCTTGCTGCCATTTGTAATTTTATTTATGTTGGTCTGTGATTAATGCCAGCTCTGTTCTGATAGGTCGATAATTTGATATGGAAATCACGGATATCCAAAACCAACATACACAATTCTTTTAGTGATAAAATCCTTGGATTCAAGTATACTTGCTTAGAATTAAAGTTTCTCTTCTTTCTAGTGGGTTTTAAATGGTTAAATGGGTGTTTATGTACTGAAAAGCTGGCGTGTAGAATAGTTAATTGGAACACATCCTGCAGTATTCACCTGAGCGTATGAGGTAAGCTTCTTTTGGACTTCATAAATTACACGTTGATTTCCAATGTGTACAAAAGTTTGAAGTTGCAGTAATAGTGACTCTTGACTCCCCTCCTTCCATGGCTTTGCCAACAGCTCACTTATTTCAGTACTGTAAATTGTGTTGATGATTTCAAGAATGCCACTTTGTATAAGAACTTTTTCAGAACTCCAGCTCTTGATAACTGTCTGCATTCTTCTCAGATGGTATTCAAAACCCGCCTGGACATGTTCCTGTGCTACCTGCTCTGGGTGGACCTGCTTTGGCAGGGGGCTTGGACTAGATTATCTCCAGAGGTCCCTTCCAACCCCATATCATTCTGTGTTAGCAAGATGCCTACCATTTGTATATGAGGATTGAATGAGTGTGTTTGTGTGGGTTCAGTTTTATTGTGGTCTGCCAATTTGTGTGTGTACCACATACGCATACCTAGTATCCTTATCTTAAATTATTAATTAAATACTGCCTCGACTGCTGTTCCAGATAATCTGTGTTGACTAGTTCCCTGTTTGAGATGCAGGCTTTCCAGTTCGTGCAGCTCTCTCTACTGGTCAACCAGTATAATCAGATGTGCCTTAATAAAAAGCACAGTCAGAATTTTTCCTTTAGTATACGCCTGTCTTTTCTTACTTAGGGATCAGGAGGTGTCACTGGGGTTGTCTTCCTCTTCAAGTCCTTTCAAGATCTCTGAATACTTAAATTGTGTAATTCTGCCTCACCCTATGTTGTGTTCCAGTGTGAGTCATAGTCCTTGCCAAATAGATTCGCAGTCCTGCCTAATCTTGCTGCCATGTTCTGTGTCTTCTCTTGAGGGTGAAATGGACTGCTCACTGTTTTTTCCTTTCTTGTCCTGTTTACCCAGTTATTTTAGAATTGAGTTACTATTTTACAATGGCTTGTCTTTCTCATGTGATGCAAGGACTGCTTTTGGTAGGTGTTTTCTTTGTGACCAAAAATACCTGCCAGATGTGCTGCTCTGAGTTTGATTTCATTACTTGGAAGTTGACTTGTTGAGTGGCTGATAATGATTCTGTGTCTTCTAAGTTAGCTAAGTTACTATGATTCTCTTTCCCTTTCAGATCACAGAAAAAGCAGATTGCCTAGTCTGAATGACAAGAGGAAAAAATTGTAGAAAGTGACAGGAAAAGATGGAAGGAGGAAACATTAGAAAAGAAAGAGGAAATTAGGAATGATGTGGGATCTTAAGGTTAATCATTTGAGGAAAAAAAGACGTATCTCTAATTTAGTGCTAGGATTGAGTATCTTCTGGTCTGAAGATTTTCATGTTTGAAGGACAGAGGGATTTTCAGAACTGTCAGACATGCCTAACGCCCATCTAAATCAATCATTTGAGTGATTTTTGTATTCTAATTCGGCTAAAGTGCATCCTTGTAAACCTCTGAAAATATGGCAGAAGTTGGCCAGAACATTAAGGAGCCCAAATCTGTGTCATACAATTGACAAGAGAGATGAATATCCATCTGGAATACTAATCTAGTGGCTAGAGTCACCTGTCTGCATATTGCTACAAAGCATGTTACTGGGATTTTTTTGTTCCTACCAACCTACCCTAGTGATGATGTCAATACAAAGTCATCTTTATCCTGAGTCTAATAATGATTTTGGGTGAGAAATGAAAACTGAATTAATCTGAAGTGGTAACGAAGGCCTTGAGTCTTGCAGGTATAAAAGAACTATAATATTCATTATGTTTTTCTTTTTTTGCTAAAAGATAACTATAATACCACGTATGATTCTTAAGAATCTGTTCCCTTTTATATGTTATCATTATTATAAAGTTAGATTATAAAAATCAGTTCAGTCCCATTCTATCTACTTCATTGTACATGTTTTGTATATTTTAGTTTACTTTTGTTTGAATTTTAAGCTTAGTTTGCCAAATGCTGTAATTCTTCTGTATCAGAAAATTGGATGAAAAAGTTGAATCTACTTTTCAAATTAGAAATATCCAGATAGGAGTGCGTTAACTTATATTTTTCCCTGTCTTCATTCTTTATAAGCAGGAAAACGGGTACAGTTTGGAAACTTGGTAGTGCTCAGATATGTATTGCTGGTCTCAAAAGGCCAGTCATCATCATCTGCCTTTGAACTGGATGTTTCATGCACTTCAAACTGTTTTGTTTCAACTGCATGAAAGGAAAAAAAAGAAAATAAGGGAAAAAAAGAGCACGGTTGGTAGGAAACAGATAATTCAAGGTGTTGTAAATTGGCAATTCATATGTGTTTTGAACAAAAATAAGTGTTCATCATCTTAAATGTTCACATAAAAATGTCCAGTTCATCGTGGTGTTAGTAATTATCACTCTAGCAGGAAAGCATCACTGTAAAGTCGAATAATTAAAGAGAATGGATTGATTTATATGTGATGGAGAAAACAGTAACTCTCATGCAGTTGTATCTGTCCTACAAGACTTCCCTAAGTCTATTACATAGCTTCAGTTGTGCAGTATTTTCCTTATAACTTATTTTTCTAGGTATAATCAATGTTTGTTCAACTTCTCAGAAGTTCTAAACTTGACTGAGGACTCTGCATAGGCAATATCCAAATGCAGAACAGAAAAGTTGGCCTAGATACTGCACAAAGACAGTATATAGCAAATACAGCCAGATAAGTGGGAAGGGCGAGGGGTCAATGATCAAGTTGACAGGAAGCGCTTCAACATCTTTAGTCTTTCTTTTACATTTTTGGGGTATAGGGGTCAGAATCTTAAGATGGAAACAATGCAAATGCATCGCAGGTATGATGGATGTTTCATGGAGAGTGCCTCTAGGCAAGAGAAGCAGTATGGAAGAGGTTTAGTTCGAACAGTAATTGGGACAGGGAGAGTGGGTTTTTCCATTGGGCTGGTGGGGAATGAATGGTAAACAGAAACTGCCTGTGAAGATGAAAAAATAGAACAAGAGGAAAGAATGATCAAGGTCAGAAAATTAAATGGAATTAGTGGAAATAAAGGGATCAAAGGATGGGATCAGACAGACGTGTCAATTTGTGACATCTTCAATTACAGTAATGGAAGGAAAAACACAGTGAGAAGGGTACAGAGGCAACACCACTTAGCAGAAGTGGGAAGAAACTGGGACAGGAAGAACCCGAGGCAGGAGAATGGAGTCTAAAGTGCAAGTTAAGCAGCACGGGGTTCAGTTATGCTGGAGAGAACATCCTTTTCCTAGTAAAATTGCAATGTTAGAGAAGAATCATACGTGCTGGAAGTTCAGGCTCATCAGTTGCAAGGTGATTCTCAGCTTGAGTGTGAACAAGCTCTTAGAGATGCTGAAGTGGGGTGAAATAAAGATGGAGTGAGAGCAGATGTGAGGATGGGCAAAAAAGAGGTGACAGAAACAAAGGGGTGAGCAGAGAGATTCAATAGTCATGTGAGTATACTGAGAAAAGAACAGAAAGGAAATGAAATGAGAGGTGGCCAGGGCTGATGGAGGAAAGTTGTGGATGGGTGACAAGAAGAACTATGGGGCTGAAGGTTGTAGAGGAGAGATGAATTATCAGAGAGAAGAATGTTGTTTGATGGAGGTCCTTTGGCTGACTGGGAGTATTAATACCTTCTTTGGCTCAGTGGGAGATGAGACCAAGACAGGAATGCAACAAAGGCTAGCCAAGGGTCAGAAGTTGAAGTTTTCTGAGCTGTGAGGAGAGCTAGAGAGACCTGTTTGTTTAGGGATGAGGGCATTACGATAGGGAATTGAAATCACTGGAAGCTGAGGAGGAGGAAGGATACGTATTATGATAGGTCCTAAGAGTAGGGCATGGGGCATTGTACAGAAGCATAAAAATCTCTTCTGTCTACTGTAATGAGCCCAACAGAATGTTGATTTGGTTTGTTTGTATTAAGTTAGAAGTGATTGTATTAACAATTTTGCATAAACATTGAATTGGGAACATTCAGATATTCACTATAGTCATGGTGTGATTAGGCAGTGCAAATTAATTTAATTGACTTGTTTGACTTTGTTTCAAAAATACGGTGAAGGTTTTTTTCTTCTTTTAAAAGATTTTGGATGTTATAACCAGGTGATGTATAATACTGCCAATCAGTCACTTTTCACTCAGAACTGACTTAAGAAAATGAAATGTGGTAGTGGCTTTCCTCCCTTGTGCACTATGCCAACTTTTTTCTTTTTTTTTTTTTTTTTTCCCTGCCAATATCTTTCTTCTGCCAAGCAGTTAAAGCTCTTTCCTTGTTACACGTTGCTGGTCTTGAACTGTGCCAAAACGCTGCTGTAGGCTTTTGGCAGTGACATGTGAATGATATTGCTGGGAAAAGGATTAAAGATACAAGGTAATATGGGGAAAGAATAATGACTGAAATGCTCAAATAAAACACCTTTGATGTGGAAAGTCTGACTGTTCTAAAATTGGGAAAGAAGGAAAGGAATAGAACGTGTGAAGGCAATCCCTGCAAATGATTAAATACCATTTTGTTTTAATCACAGGTAAGAGATTTTCTGAAGATAGAGGAATCTAAGGAAGTCTTGAATGTGATATTAACAAGGACTACAGTAGTTGTACTGTAAAGAGCCTGTGATGAATGAACAAGTACTTGTTTCTGCCTCTTTTTAGGTGTTGTTTCTAATAAACACAAAGGTGATTTTGTATTCATCCTGGCTTAAGATGTTTGTGATAATCAAATCACTGTGAAACTACACTGGGAAAGTACTGTTGTAGGCTTATCCTATTCCTAAGCTATTTCCTGGGCACGCTTTCTTGGCCACCGTTAGAAGAACAGCCGGATGTGACTTTGATCTGATCCTGTATGCCTGTTCTGAAGCAAGTGAACAACCAAATGGCTTCAAAAAACCGTACTGGGAGAGAATTAACTCTCAAAATCATGTTCTCATGTTGTAGTTTAGGCACAGAATTCAGTACAACTAACAGAATTGTTCTGTGGGCAGTTTAAAAAATAAAACTAGTCTGAAGTCACACAATGTGCTAAACATTTGAGGCTGGCTGAGGAAGAACCTCTACCTTTTGGTCTTGTGTGTCACTCCAAAACATGCTCACTGGATCTCTGCCAGCAAGAAAAAGGCGTGATTAGAGTGAAATGCTCAGAAAAGCAAAAGATGACTAAGTGTATGTAGTACGCTTTGTGTACATTGCACCTCAAAACTGCTATAAATGTATGTTCGTAAAGAAATAAAAGAACCTTAGTTGCTGTAGCTAAATTCTCTAGAGATGTTTAAAAAAAGGGGCTGGATTTACAGATGTTCAGAATGGTTGTTATATAGCAGTTTGAGGAAAAGGAGAAATGAATGCTTCATATAGCTGAAAGAAATGGAAGGGATAGGCTAATAAAGAACTGTTTTGTAACTAGTGAGTGTGAAGAACTGAACCTTTCTTTCATTGTTCATCAGTTATCATGGAGTGCAACTATTCTAGAAATATTTCCTTCTGGAGAAAAAGCACTGCTCATTATGAGGATCAAGAGACATTAAAGACAGGAGAATGGGGCTCATACGGAAGGAAGCAAATATTTAGGAGTTCAGCTTTTGAATCAAACATACATGTTCTGAATGTTCAATGAAAAACAGTGAAAGGAACATGGTTAGGCAATGGCTGTAGTGCAAAATGCATGCAACAAGATAGCTTTTTGATGATGGCTGTCCAAAATATATGGCCTGTGTTTGTTATCTTTGTTGGTAAGTTCACATACTTGAAAATTACACAGTCATAAGCACTACTTAATTTCTCTCATACTGTCTATGCTAGTAGAGACTATCAGTCTATTAGAGGTTTTGTCGAAAGCAACATCCAAAGAAGTACTAAATAGTAATAATTAATTAGGAACTCACTAGGCATCATTCTGCTAGTTCATTTTCCTCTACAGTACACAGCTGAATCTGGGCAGTAGTAAGAAATTCATGTCACATACTGGTGATGGAAAGGAAATTAAATTCTTCAAACTCATCACGTTGGTAGTCTAGGGAAAATTAATAATCACAAAATTATTTGTGATGGACTGTCTCCTGCTGTGATACCTACTGATCATAAAAACTACATACTATTAATGAAAAAAAACCCCACACTAGTCGTGAAATTTAGGCAAAGGCTTGACGTAAAAAGGCAGTTATCATCTTTATTTTTAGTTCTTTCCAAAGACTAAAAAAAAACTACTTGAAAGGCAGGTACCTATCTCTAATTATCCATAAATGTATCATAATATATTATGGTAATGGTATGTAAAGCAGCTGAGGGAAGGAAGTTCATTTAATTAACTTTGACAGCTGCTTCAGTGAATAGGTAAAACATAATACACCATCCATGCGGGAGGGTTTGCTGTGTTGGGTATCATATAACCCGTCTCAAACCTAAATGAATGGGTCAGCTGAGGAGTCAGGCAGAAAGAACAATGTTAACACTGACAGGTATGGACCAGCTAATTGTTCTGCCCTTGCTTTTAGTGCTTCTGAACATCCAGGTTTCTTTCTCCTCAATCTGTGCTTGGACCTCTTGAACTTCTGCACGGTAGGAAAGCCTTCAGACTCACATCACAAAAACAGGGTGTGTTTGAGGGGAGGGAAGCCCTGTGGCAAGAAACCAGGAAATGACAGGCTGCTTCAAAAGCTGTCTGGTAGCTGATTGTCCATCAAGACCACCAGTGAGTAGAGCACTGAAACTCATAGTACTGATTGCATGTCTGGCTAGGGAAGAAATTGGCTGATGCTGATGTATTTTATACAGCTTTTCAAAGATTTATGTAGAATCACTAGAATACTTGGCACACCTTACTGAAGCCTGTTGGTATTTAGATTAGGCATTTTAAAAGCTCTGTGGAAAACTAGGTAATTTCTTGTGTCCAGGAAGAAGCAAAACTGATTTATCTGAGCAGACGTTTGCATAGACTGCCCAAGAAAAATTTGAACAGCTATGAAATCCACACATTGAGCTGGCGGACTGTGCAGAACCATTTCTTCAGTTCTGTTCTGTATGCACTTGGGAGACAGCCAGATGCTTATAATCACTTGTAGTTTGGCTCATTGTATATTCCAGGTGATAAGAAAATAGCACAGCTACTTCCCTGTGTCTCTGTTCTGCTTGAAAGTGGCAGACCACAGAGTATCTGGCTGGAACCAGAGCGATTAGAACTTCTTTGTTCTTCTGGAGGAGCATGTTGCTACAGGTACTGACTGTTCTGGTTTCGTTCAGTAAGGCTAGTTGCCTCCGCAACAAGTAATGTTTGCAAATAGTTGAGACTCTAAACATTCCTTATTCTATCATTGGGAATGTGTGTAGCATGTCCTCTTATCCCATGCTGGCTCAAATTTATTGAGCAATAATAGTCACTTTTACTGGTATTTTTACACACTGCACAAACAGTGAGAAGGTTCAAAAGATGATTTGGACATCTGTGTTAACTTGGTCTTGTTCAAGTGGTCTACTGAAAGACTCCTTAAGCCTTCTCTTTTTTTTTTTTTTTCCTCCCATGAATCACTGCCAGTGTTTGTGTTTGGGGTTTTTTTTTTTCCTCTAAAGAACTTTTCTCCCACTTGTTCTTTTTGTCTGTTTAAAATATGATCCTATAGGTCTCATTTGTTCTGCCTTCATAAGAAAAGAGCGGCAAATGTCAGCAACAGGAAGGTGGCACTTGTAATTTTAGTGCTCAAAGGCATTAGCTGCCTTTGAGGTGTCTCCCAAATGACTGAAATTCTTGGTTAAGAGATCCTAATCACCACCTCCTGAGGCTCAGCAGTGTGACTGAATCCTCCTTCATCAACTTTCTCCAGCACTCTAAGGGAATAAATAAATGTTTGGAGTGTGATGGAAGAACCAAAGAAATATGTGAATAGGATTAAAATAATTTTTTCTACTTCCCTTCAAAAATGAGAGGGAGCAAAAAACCCACCCAACGACCTGTGGTATATTTTTACCAGCAGCTATTCCTGCTTCTTATTTCTGCTTACATGTAGCTATGATTTGGACACCATGGGAATAGAAAATAAATGAATTTTTTTCCCTGTGGTATGGGATGTGATCCTTAGCACATGCTCTGCAGCATCTGATTTGGTAGTCTGGAGATGCTGAGAAGACTCATGGAACCTAAGGGAACTGGGAAAGGAGAGTCCTTGGTGGGGAGTCACATAGAATTGGTTTACTTGGGTGAGTTTGGGACCTGATTAGAAGAGATGGTATTTGCCAGAGATGAGAGGGGAATAAAATGGTCCTGTGTAGTCTCTCTTACAAGGCAAGAGTATAGAGGTGCAGAAGATAAAGTAGGACAAATAGCTACCCGTTTTCTTGATTTCTGTCCCATGTATGACTCGGTGTGCTGTCTCCATCTTCCGCTTGAACTGAGGCTCCTGCTTTTACTTCACTCCTTTCCTATTGTGGAGTATCTCATCCCTCTGGTGACTGTCACTGCGTCCCAGCAAATCATCATTGTGAGAAGGTAATTTCTTCTCAGGAGTAGCATAGACTTTTTTCCAAGTTTTCGTTTGTGTTCAGTTACATTTCCAAAGGTTAAAATGAAACAGAATGCTTTGGCAGAAGTTGATTGTGGCAGGATGCCTTCATTTCCTTCCTCTTTTTGGATTTTTCTAGGAATCAAGTGGAGTCTAGACTTCTGGTCATGTTCAGTAGTTGCTGTGTATTATCCTGTATCTATTGAGATCAAGCAGGTTCCAACCTGCTAGGTTTTTTCGATTGCCTATGCACAATCACTTGTTTCACCTTGTGTGTATTGAGTTTATGCCTGCCTAGCAATTTACTAACTTTTAATTAGTTTTAAACAATTTTAATTACTTTTTAATTAAACAAGGTGGAGTAAATGCTAGGTGACTGAGATTATTTCAGTTAAAATTCGAACCTGCTTATATACCCAGTTGTGGGTGGGAGGTGAGAGAGGAGAATTTCTCTTGATTAGAGAAGCTTGATGGGGAGGAGGAATGGGGATGGGGAAAGAGGAAAAGCAGCTGTCTTTTGAGATGTTTGGGCTCAGACTTGGCATACTAATCTGTGCTTTTGACCTAATAATGCATTCCAGACTTAAGGACTACTGAAGCAACATTCAGGTTTTAAAGTAAGGGGTTCTTAAATCTTTGCAGAGGATACCGGGTTCTGCTCTGTCAGTTTCTGATATCTGTCATCCTGTCCTCTTTTCTCTCTTGACTTTCTTTTTATTTTTTTTTTTGCCTAAGGTTTTATTCTTTTTCCTGTTGCTCACTTTTTTCTTCTTTCTGTCAGAGACTGTGTGCAACACATAAAATGGGCTGAAGTCTTCAGATGGGACTCAGCTGCTGTGTGTACATTGCTTAGCAGGACATAGTCTGAGAGAGGGCTATTTGACTTTAGGAAGTTTCCACATCAAATGAGGTGGAATCCTTCACCAGAAGATGAATCCTTCCATTAACACTGTCTTGCTGTCAACAAAAGTGTGTGGCTGATGAGGAAGCACAAAGGAAGACTCCGTTACACTCTACCACTTCTTACATTATTTTGGTTTTAAGGGGTCTCTAACATCCTTTATTGATTATGAGAATCATCAGACTACCTTAACACTTTCTCAAAAAGAAACTGAAATACTACGTCTTGCAATTCTGACTGTCTATCTGACATGACTGGCAGGATCTGTCCAAGCTTATATTATCTTTACGTGTGGTCATTGTGATGTATGCTGCTTATGCCAGTAGGTTGATGAGGTCAAGTGTTAAATGGTGCTATTGTCTATGAACAGTTTTCAGGGGAGCGGGAGGGGAAGAGATTAATTTATCTTCTTTTAGAACCCATCAGTCCTGAGCCCGTTTCTGTGAACTTGCTTTATTTACTGCTTAGAATGATGCCGAGGCATTAAGTCTATATAGTAATGGCATTTAGACTGGGTCAGTACCACAGAGCCACTAAGAATCATGTTTCTCTTGAAGGTGTAGAGGATGTCTTGGTCACCTGTGAGGTAGTGAACAGTACACCCACAGGCTTTGATAGAGATACTCACAGTAGTATCACGTTTGTTACTTAATTCTCTTTTTACTGAACTCTAAAGAGTAATTGAGAATGGAAATCTTAAACAGTTTGCAGAATCATTGCGTTGTGTTATTTTGAGACATGTTAAATAGATGGCATCCATGTCTTTCCCTCTTAATGCCTTTTTTTTGCCTTAGTATGTTTTGTTTTTTTCTTGCACATGCCCTTTGCATTGAATTCTGTGTGTTCAGGAGGGTTTCTTTTTCTTTCCCAGCCTGAGGTTTCCTCTGTATACTAAAACTGAAAAATGAAACTGAGACACTGTATGGGGAGAGTTATGGCAAGGGTTGAATTTTAAAGTGGATTTCCTTTTGCAGTGTTTAAGCAGTTTGGAGAGTTCAACAGTACTTCCTTTATGGTGTTACTTAATTTTTCAACTATTTACCTTCCTTGAGAGTAATTATGAGGTAGTTCTTTCTTTACAATGAAATTTGTTCTAGTAATTATTTTGTGAAACAAAGAATTGTGTTTGTAATTGATCTACCAGTGGCTCACAGCTTGAGCTTAGGCAAATAGTTGAGACCCTTGTACTTAACATTACATCTGGAAAATAAGAAAGGTGGCAATGTTTTATGTAAAGCACCCTAGTACTGAAGGGCAATGCAAAGTGAAAATACGAAGGTTACTATGCACAGTTATGGAGTTGTGCAAATAGGTAAAGATTGCCTAGAACAGTAGAAATAATCTGATGGTGCTGAGGCTAAGTTTGTCACTGACAGAAACATGCTCTGTTTTCTACAGCAACGCTGCATTGTGGGGTTTTGTTTCTAATTAAATTTGATATTGAAGAGTGCTATCAGTGATCTAAAAAATTAAGGCCATGTTATTTGGGTGGGTTTTTTTACATTTCTTTTTGTTTTTGTGCCAGTCAGAGGGATGTAATTGCACTGTGACCTTATTTGCTTTACCAAAATGGAACTCAATTCAGTTATTATTTGATGAATTGGCAGACAAATATCATAATGTTTAGTTTGGATCTATGTGTGGGTGGACTGTTTCTTGCATGTTCTAGCGGTCAAAGTCCTTACTATGTACCAATTAAGAAAAAAAAATCTATTTAAAAGATCGTTTACTGGCAGGTGAGCAGATGTGGCAAATGCTTAAGGACAGGAGGTAGTAGAGGGATATCCATTTATAGATAACTGGAATCCTGCTCAGAAGTGGTCCATTCAGATATTTTTAATTTCTATTTAGGATTTTAATTGGATTTAGTATGCTAATTGGAATATACATTTAGCAAATCCAGTAACTAATAGCATTTTTAGTAATTTGTTGTTTGTTAGGGTGTATCTTCTGGAGCTCAAAGCATGCATAAAGAAAGAAGAGACAATGGGGTGTTTTAAACTTCTAGCTGATTTCAGTGGGTCTCAGCAATTTGTCTTATAGCTGGGAACGTATGCACAAAAACCTCTTGGAGTGATCACTTGGAGACATTCAGTCTAGCTTGCAAGTTACAAAAAAAAACTTGGCTGTAGTAAACTTTCACTTGTATTCTAGACTTAGATCCAGCTTATCCAATTAAAAATAATTTTATTCAGTGAAATAAAGTCTCAAAGACTCTGCAATATCTGTAACAGGCATTTGGAGGGGGGGGGCTAGCTTGGGTTTTTCATTGCATCATGGTCGTAACTTGTTTTTGTCATCTCCTTGTTAGCCACATGTGAAGTTGTGTGGAACACTAAATCTTTTTATGTTTTGCCTTGGGAAGCAGTTCTTGAGGTCCGTGAAAGTCTACTGCTTTGCAGCAGCTTGTTCCAAATCCTGGCAGAGACCTCTGAAATTCTTAGTTTGGCAGAGCCAAGGTGAATCTGCAAGTAAGTATGTATAATATGCTGAAAAGTTCTGTAGAAAGCTGAGGTGGTTTGTGAGTTTGAGATTTAGGAAAAAAGCCCATCTTGTTCTGTTATTTAAAGAATAAGAGTATCCGAAATTTTGAACAAATCACCTGAGGTAGACTCGAATTTTCCCTCCAAAAGTGGAGGGCAAAGTACCACCTTTAGGCAGGATTGAAGCAGTATCACTTCTGACTTGGAGTGGGGTCTAACAGGAAGAACTGATGTGCCTTGGTTCGAGTTACTGAGTGGATACATCCTCAGAACTTTACATCCTCAAAACTTTCTTTAAAGTAGTGGAAACTTATCTGAGATTGAAGTGTCGATGAAAGCCCTAGACTTAAGGGCTCAGAGGCAAAGCCTGTGTTGGAATTTGACTTACGTACTGAGAAACTTGAGTGGTTTAAGTTTTTTCTACTCTGTTGTCAGATAGACTTTTAGGAATAGTTGAATAATTGTTCAGTGGGAATTCTGTAATGTAACTTTTTTGTAAATAACTTATCAATTTAAAAATACTGTCATGCTGTAAGTTTTTCATCTTTATTTTATAATGCCTTCTCATAAAGGAGCTGATAAAAGCACAATCTACAGCAGCACATTTTGAAATCCAGAAAAGAACACTCTATCTTCTTATCTGATCTTCTGTATATCATAGACAAGTTACATTTTGGCTTTCCTCCTCCACCAAGTTCAGTAACACGGGTTTATCTTAAGCCTATTTTGCAACATACATCTTTTGATGTTTTAAAACCAAGAAATACAAAATCTACTGCTTTCTTGACTGTTTGTTCCAACAGTATCATATTCTTGTTTCTGAGAGAGAGAAAAAATGTTGCATTTCAAATAGGCATTTATTCTACAGCCACTGTTTTTCCATTGTGTTTTTTGGGGTTTTGGGGGGTTTATTTTGTGAGTGTTTCTTTTTTTTTTTAATTCCATGTCAGGTAGTCTGCTGGAGCTTTTTGACCTATTGGGGCACAATTCACATGCTCTTGTTTTCTGAATTTCCTTATGCTTTTTCAGGATATAATACCAAGAATAATGATAAAAGTTTTGTGTCATTCGTACTTCAGAACTTGGGGAAATATGCAATATGAATATAGGGAGTTATTTCTAAGTGTATCTTAATGGGGAATAGTTACTGTCTCATTAAAAGTACAACATACAATTGCATAATCATACTCAAAACAGCATTCTGTAAGTACTGGATACATATGATGATAATTTGACTGTTTTGGAGGGGGAGTGCCACTTTTTTTTTTTTTTTTTTTTTCAAATGGACAAGAGAACACAGAATGTTTGAAATGTTACATTGTGAAGACATGGTTGTCTCAACTAAATGTTCTTTTTTCCCCTGTCATTTTCATTAGAGTTTTGCAGAATCGCCGCTAATGGTACATTTTATGACGAACCTTTGTTTACTTTCAGAGCACTGGGGTTTTTGGCTTCCATTTTTTTCTGACAATCTGTGTTTATAGAGATAACGTGATCTTGGCAAAGCATGTAGTGCTGTATCTTTGCAAAAGCTGGCTGGTGTTTCAGATAGGGAACAAGTGGAAAGCTCTCAAGCCATTGATGATTAAGGAAGCATTAAGTAAACTATCAAGCAAGTACATTTTCCTGAATTACAAAGATAAAATGTCAACATTGCTATCGTAAATTATTCAACAATATGAACCATTAAAATAGGGTTTAAAAAAAGAATGTATTCCTTTTTTTGAAATACTTCAACCCTTCTAAAAAAGAATAACAGAAGCTGCAATATTTATATATATATTGTAATTGAACTCTAAGTCATTATTGGATAGGCTTGTGAATGCATTTGTATAGTTTTGCTTTTTAAAGTATTAGTATTAAACTTTCATTTACAGAATCACTTGATTTCAAATATTTCTGTGGCACTGTCTCACAAGATTGTTGCTTGGATGTCTTGGAGGGTCTTTTTCATGCTCTGTTGCATTGCACTATGTCACCAAGCCCTGATTCTGTAAGGATTTATAAATGCGATTTAGTTTGTGCACAATGCCCATTTGCTGCCTTGTTGAATCTGTATAGGATCTAAGTTGGGGTGCAAGTGTTCCAGGTTTCTGTAATTGATGTGTCATCATAAAGAGCTAGCTTTGTTTCTCCTACAAAACTTTATGCACTTTTTCCAAAGGTGATGGGGCTGGGGGGAACCAACAGCAAAATCCCCTAGAAACCTCTGCACCTTGAGGAGAGAATTCATACATGAAGTTTGCATCAGGTCTGGCCTATTGATACATGATTTCTAAGTGGAAGTTGAAAAAGCAGGGTAGGCTGAAGATGAAAAAAGTCATTCTGGACAGTCCAAATGAGGCATTGGCATCTGTTGCTCTTGGCTGTTTGGTAGAGATTGCTGATTCACTCTGACTTAAATGTTATCCTGTTTACATGCTGACAGTTATTTCTGCATAGGGCTAATTTGTTGAAGCACAAGTTTTCAGATTCTCTTCAGATAGTCTGAAAGCCGGGATAGACTAGCCAGGATAGATAGGGGTTAACTTCATTCATCCAGATGTTTTCACATTTTTTTCATGCCTCTGTCTCAGATCTACAAGTCTTTCCCTCCCCCACATTTTTCACTGAAAAATGTTACAGGAAACAAGGTCATGTGTGTTTTATCATGTAGCCCATTATGCAATGTTCTTGTCTAAGACCACTTTACCCTTTGCTTTTGTCAGGTGGTGAAAACAGGGAGAGGAAGGAAACCAGAAAACCCACAGAAGTGGGAACAGCAGTGGAGACATCTTAGAATATTGTGAAGAACATAGCGGATGTGTTTTTGTTTTGTAGGCAGAAAAGGTGGCTGGGATTGTGATTATATTCTCCATAGTACTTTACCCTGTATGGTAAAGTGTAAAACTGTACTTCTAAACTCTAAAGGTAGAGATTTAGAAGTTTGACAGAGAAGAGTAGTCTCAGTCATAATATTCTAGTTGTTGCAACTGGAGATGCCTTTTCATCTAGAACAATATAGCAAAAAAGGCATAGCAATACTGCTCTGTGCAATTATTTGTCAGTATACATGAGGTGACGGCAAATTACCTTAATCTGTCTTTGAGGTTAGAGTAAGAGTTTTTTCTTAAGCTATTCTGATACTTGGCCAGTAATCAGGATCTTTCTATACTTAATTCTTTTTTTTCCCCTCTTTTTTTTTTTTTTTTTTTTTTTTTACGCAGCTAAATATAAGCTGTGTTGGAAGAGAATAAGCTAAAAAAATAGAGGCTTAACCCAGAGAGGGGAAAGAAGGTTTTTAAATGTTGTTTTGACATTTTTTGTCTCTACTTTGGCTCTTCCGCCTTCTGTGTACCTCCTGCCTGCCTACAGGGGACTAACAGTATCGCTGCCCTTCCCCCCTGCCATATAACCTTCTGCTCTTGTTTCACAGGAAGAAAATTCTAGCTCTTCACCCCTCGTGAGTTTCTGCACACAATGTAAACACATATGACAGTTACTGTAGAGGCAGTAGTTTTACTAACCTCTGAGGAGGGAAGTTGCCTGACTGGGGAAGTGAGATAAGAGGGCAAGAAAAGGGAGAAGACAGAATTCAGAAGGAAAGTCCAAAAGGCTTTAACTTTTTAAAATCCAAGACTTGGGAAGAGCTCTTTGAACATCCACAAGCTGGGCAATTTTTCCTTATAGTAAATTGTCGGCAACTGGAAAGAGTTATGACTCGTTTTCCTCACAGAAATGTTTCCTGTGAGAAACTCTTTTATCTTCTGTGAAGGAAGAGAACCTTGGTTTTTTTCTACCAGGATGTAACTCCACTTGATGAAACTGTTGCATTGTTATTTGCTTAGAAGATACGTTTCTTTATAGACTTGGAGATCCAGAGCGCTCCTATGGTTGGAGAGGATAAAGAACTTTGGCAAAGGTCTGACGCCCTTCAGAATTACCAGGCTACGGCAAGTGGTGGGTCTTGGCTCTTCTCTTTCTTCCACAGTTAAACTGTTGAGAGCAGACTGTTACCTGATAAATCCCTGCCTACCACAGGAAAAAGAACAGGTCTTTGGAGGCTGAGAGAAGAGAAACAGTTTTGAGACCTTTTCTGTCTGTTGTGCCACTCTTCAACACTCTGACTGCAACATGAAATGCGTGTGACTTCTGATAGCTTAATGTAGCCTGCTTGGTTCTTGATGGCATCTGCTAAACTGGCATCTGTTTTGCAACTGTTGATGCTATTCTTTGGCCACACAGTACTGTAGCAACAACTGTTGGTTTTCTGTTTTGACAAATCCCTCTTCAGTTATGACACTGGGAATTGCATTTGGAAAAGGATAGCTAGCTTTCTTCAAACGTGTCTTCCAGCATCACCTCCCCACTATCTCGATCTTGCAATGTTTAAGAAAGCCAAGCGATTTGACAGACGACTTTGTTGCTGTTGTGCTTTTTGCTTTTGTTTGTACTTTCAATATTTATTTTAACTTCTGAGTGTAGCTATAACTGGCATATGTATTATCTAGAGGTTGTTGAAGGGATTTTCCCCTAAACGATGTTTTCAACGAAGATGCCTTTTAACGGTGAGTCGGAATATTTTTTTTCCACTTTGAAATGTGATTTTTTTTTAAAACTTTTTTTAATTGTCTCCTAATTTCTTGGTAATTCACTGGTAATTTTTTTTACATGGAAGCCAGTGCTTTGATTGTTTAGTGTAAGATAGTGGTTCTCCATTTATTGTAACCAAAAGCCACCAGGCGCAATGAGACTGGTAACAGTCAGTCTTCAGAAACATTTCTTACTTTGAGTTAATTTTCTCTGTGCACACAGGAGCACTGGCAATTCCTTTTTTTTTTAATGTCTTTTTGAAAGAAATCAAAGAATCAAATAAGACCTGTGCTTTACTAATTAATCCTTCTTTCATGGTCTGAGTTATTAAACAGAATTCAGTTTTCAGTACAGTTTACAAAACAAAGCCCAGTATGATGTGGCATACTTGTGAAAATATCACTTAGTCCTAATTTTGCTGTTGTCATCTTTTATTGCATCACTTTAGAAGAATTTGAGAGATGCGTAAAGGAATCATGGGAAATTGGTGACATTTTTCACATACTTCATGCAAAAGGTCTTTCTGAGCTTTTGTGGTTACTCTTCCTATGTCCTCTGTGCACATAAAGCTGTGCAGATAATGGTGGCTCTGAATGGACTAAGGATCCTCAGATGCCACTGTCTCAGGAGGTAATCTTTGCCAAAACAATTGGGCAACAATTTGAATTGCTTGGAAATTTTCTGATGAAATAGTCTTTTGCTGAAATTTATCAGCATGGTGAAATTGAAATGTTTAACAGATACAGACCGACTTTTGCCAAATTCTGATTGAGCCAAAGCAGGGCTGTTGCTTGTGAGCAGGTCTTTGATTTGATTGCTTTTCTGGTAACTCACCTACTTGCCAGGTTACCGTGATACAGAGGCTTCTAGGATGTATTGTGCATTCTGCTTTTCTGACAGCACCCCCAGGTTGCTTTCTTCATGGGATAAGTTAGAGCAAGGACTTCATCCTGTTGTGAAGAACTTAAAAATCACGTGGGGTTTTTTTTTTTTTTGGTTTGGTTTTTTATTCCTAATCAGAATGAAAAGATATTTAATCCTCATACTAACAGCTGCTATCCACTTAGTCCCTGTGTGTCATGCAAGCGGATCAGGCCAGGATCATTACTCTTTCCTTGTGCAAAAGTTCATGGACTCTTGCTGAATTGCTGATACAGGCAGTGTTTTGCCAAGTGAAAACTGTAAGCAAATGTTATCTTTGATTCTTCACTTTTTTTAGCACATGTTTTTTCATTGATATGTTAATCTACCATCTTCCTTTTGTATCTGCTTGCTATCATGTGCATTCAAATTTTGATGTATTAAAGATTCTGGTGTGATATTAATGTACAGCTGATAAAACAGGAAAAGTCGTTGGGAGTCACTAAACTTTTTGCAGTTATTTCTTTTGTCAGTGGCTTTACCTTGTGGAAGGGCAACTTTTAGATCCACCAATAGGCAGAGCATGTTAGAGAAACACCATGAAAATTTAAGACATATTCTTTCTCTACAAAAAAAATCTTTAAACATGATTTAAGACAATGTTTTGTGAAAGTTATTTTTGAAATAAGAACAAATGTTACCTTGGAAAAGACAACAGAGTTTTTGTAATGCAGAAGATGGTGCATTTAAAGCACAGATTAGCTGTATGTTAGTGTATGGCATCTGTTGTCTAAGCAATGGAAAAAGTTCTCAGATTTTCCAGATTGGTTAGTATTTTTACAGGTATTGTTGAGTGCTTTGATAAAGTTAGTCAGAAGAATGCTTTCTTTTGAATATGTGTTGGAAAGATGTGAATCTGTTGTGGTGATTTTTTTTTTTTTTTTTTTTGTGAAATACTAGCTGATGTAGTGTGTTCTGACTGAACAAAGACTTCATAAACTCTTGTTGGTCCGTTAAGAAGCAGTGGCATTTCTGCACATGCTGATGTTTTAAAAATACAATACTTTATTGCCTGTCAAAGTAGTGTATGCGTTTGGTCCCTTGAATTTAGTATACTTTTGTGTTTAAAAAAACCCACCGAAATAAACCTGCATACACAAAGCAAGTCAGACCAGATATGCAAGGAATTTTGCATGTTATATGCAAAATATGAATACTGTTAACTTTTTAAGATTAAACTTCTCACAGCATTAATAGGCCATGCTAAGTGTATGTTACAGGAAAGTTTAGTTGTGCTCCATTTGTCTGTGAAGACACTGAACTTTGCTGAACTGTGAAGGCTATAATTAAATATTAAGTATACATATTAAATGTAAACCAACCAAACTAACCAAAACAATTACAAGTGGGAAATGACTGACCTTTTGTCTTCGTCTAATTTTAGTTTTAGAGGTTAAAAAAATATATTTTGGAGGTCTTGTAACGAGACACTAATACTCTTTAGAAGTCTTTAGAACTTTCTGATGTTCTCCTGTTACTGCTTACTAACATAAGACCTGTAAGCACTGTTTTGTGAGACTTTTCTAGTCTCTTACCCACACTCTTAACCACCTACCTGCTGTCACTTGGGAAGGCTTTCGTGATTGAAGTTTACAATGTTAATTCAAATTCCTTGAAAGAAGGATGTGTGTACAAGCAGATGGAAAGTGTGTACATTTTTGTCATCTTCAGTTTACACAAGATATCATAGTCTACTGGCAATAAACGTGTTGAGTTCTTGGGAGACAACCTATGTCTTCAAGGCCTTACTTGTCAATAGAAAATGCTATTTTGATCTTTCTCCTCTCTTGCTAGTAAATGGAGTATTCAAGGTACTTGGTGACACAGGCACAATAAACACTAACTGTATTTATAGAGATTCTGAAGGCTTGCTTAGAAATGACTCTTTCAGGTTGCAGAACCTCCTCTGCATAACAAATTGTGTATTATGGTCTTTGTAGATAATGGCAACTTGGAGATGATGGACTAATTTACTTTGTCTGAGTTTCATCAGACTCTAAGTTTGTTTTGGAATTGGCCATTTAAATCCTTGCAGCTGCCAGAAATGTAAGCGGTGTAGACTTGAACAAATCAGAGGGGAAGAGGAAATGGGGGAGCTAGGTTGTTGGTAAGATGGTGCGCTGTCAGATTGGTACAGCCATGAATGTAGGTAACATTCTTTGCAACTCTGCTGCTGAAAGAACAAGTTGTGTCAGATGAGACTTACTCAGCTTGAAAGTATGTAAACTGAATAGTTTTATAAGGTCTTGATGCAGCTGCTATAAATAGGTATGTCTGTAAATGTGTGCAAAATAAAAAAAGTTGTTGAAACTCTTAAAAAAAGAGAGAGAAAATTATGTTACTGTAACCATCATGAGCCTGTTCAGCTTGGAGTTTTTCATCTTCAAATGTCCTCCAGAGCTATGAGCTGTTCTTTCGTAAGCAAGCAATCATTTTTCTGTTTGTCATGTGAAGAAGGGTAGACTTGATACTAGGCTGCTTTATCCAATTTTTCAGCTTGAAAAGCAAGCTGCAGTGTCCCTGAGCTTATTCAGTGTTGCGACCCTTATTCCACTCGGCTCTGCGAGGCAGCGAGTAAAAGTGGCTTGAGTTCTTACCTTAACATGGTTTGTCTCATATAGCTAATGATGTTATGCAATTGATCTGGAGTTTATGGGAAAATGACGTAATTAACTACAGTCAGGTAAATCTTCATGCGGTTTAGCTAAAAGTCAAGAGCCCGACTGGAAATGATGAATGCAAGGCAGTCCTGAGCACGGAACAGTACTTTTTAAAGAGAAAATAATTTCTAATACTGAGCAATGCCCCTCAATCTGAAACCTGCATGATGAGGTGGTGGTTCTGTGCTTTAGCTGAAGCTGTTCCCCTTAAATCGTTGTGCATGGAATGTGTGCTCAATAGGTCAGTGATAGACTGCTCTGCCCCAACAACCCCCCCTTTCCCCCTCCAGCACTTTAATACAGGTCTGGAAAACTTGCATTGAGTGTACTGGACTTTGGATCAGATCTTAATTGGCTGGCTAGACAGCATTTGAAGGAGAATCCCTGGAGGTGCATACAAAATACACAGCTGTCCAAACAAGGCAAAACTGCTTATCTCTAAAGCCAGTATTGCAAGGGGAGAAACGCTAATCATTGCCGTAACAGTCTGACTCCTGTGAGGAGAGAAGCTGAATTTACTGCCTGTTGAGATGGTTTCCTTTTTCTTGGGATATTATGATATACTCAGTAGACACAGCACTTGGTGCTGAGGAAATTGTGTTTATTTCCTTCTCTCCTCTCCTGTCCAGGGAGATTTCTGTCTGAAGAGACACCAAATATAAAACCTGCAGAATTCTCCCATTCTTAATTGTACCCCCTTTGAAGTTCCATTTTATTTTTTTCCCCTCTGTTCAGTTTTAAAATTCATTTTTGCTTCTCTGTCAGGCCCTTTCCTATGTTAGGAGGGTCACAACAGGGAATTTATAATTTTTTCGCTGGTACAGGAAGCTGCTGTTATGCTTAAGTGCTTTCAAATTGTGTTTCTTGCAACCACAGAAGTGTTGTGTAAAGAGAGCAAGGGTGGGTGTGCCCTTGTCCTTCCTGCTAGAAGACACTTGGTTTTAACTTCCACATGAATTGAAATGACTGGCTGTTTCAAACACAATTAATTGTTCTGGCTAAACGGAGCGTTACTAGATGAAGTAATCCTACCATGTCTCTTCTTGTAATTACTTTTCCTTTTTCATTTCTCTTTTCTTCATGTAATGCCATCATCAGTTTTCTTAAACTGATGCTGTATTCACAGAAAAGAAAAACATGGTAAGTGCAAAAAAAAAAAACCTGGTAGTTATATTTCAAGTTAGCTGTCTGTTTCGTGCACCAGTTTTTTGCTAGAACTAAAGAACGGTTTCAGTACCAAAAATTTGTTTTTAAAAATGCTTTTTAAAAAACTTTGTATCTAAAAAACATAAATTTAAAAAGTTCTTGGCAAAGATAACAGGCATTTGGGTAAATGAGGTAGGAGTGAATCACTCTCTGTACCTAAATACAGATTTGAATTCTTAAATAATGATGCATTATGTATTGTTCACAGCCATTAACTTTTTTTTAATACTAAGTGTGTTTTCATTGCAGATACATTATGTTCCACCACTGCTTGTGTGCCTGCTTTGTCTGACCTCCTGTGGATACCAGCAGCAAGTGGGTGACTTGTGACATGCTTATTTAAAGGGCTTCATCAATCTCATGTTTCATACAAACGTTTATCAAGTGATAAAAGGTAATTAACAGTCAGGGATTTATCTGTAGTGAAAAAATGCTCTGATTTTTGAACCTCCAAAGTTGTATCTTTGAAGTGATACGGCTTAAGAACCTAGCCCTGGGGGTTACCCTAGAAACCCACAAAGAAAAGAAAAGGAAGGAAAAGAAAAAAGGGGGGGGGGGGAAGACATAAATGGAAAGTGGGAAAGGATTGTTTTCAAGAGAGTTTAGATTTTGCAAAACTGGTAGACCCCATAGTTCAAATTGACCATAAGAAGAACAAAATGTTGTTCTAAATGGGGTTATGAATGCTGTATATTATTAAATCATGAGGATTTTTTAATGTCCTCCATATTTTAATGAAATTTCATGCATAAGCGGTGGTTTTCAATCCCATTGATTAGTTTCTTCCTGATTGATTTAAGAAGAACCATATGAATTAGTGCAGCCCACTGCGGCTGGTAAAATTAGTCCCTGGTCAGGTGCATTGGAGGTACAGACAGCAGCAGAGAATTGCATGTAAACATGTTCCACTATAGATGCTGGTGATTGTGGTTAGAGAAATATGGGGAATGATTAATCTTATCCTTTAGAAGCTGTGATTTGAAATATTATCCAGATTAGGAACATTAAAATAATCCTATTGGATCAAATCCTCTGTTCATCAGTACCAGAATCAGCTCTTTTATAGTTAGTAGCTTTGATCTCCAAATCAAGATGCTTATATTCCATCCAGATTTTGTTATACATTCTTGTTATGTTGATAAATGGACAGGCTGTTTTTCACTTTCACTGAGTCTTGATTGTGTCAGACATCCACTTTTCAGATGTGTGTGAACCTGGTACATAGCTCCTTTTTGGCAAATACCTCTGTGGTACTGTGAGTAATTTACCTACAGAAGTCCCATTCTTTGTCTGTTAAATCCTTTTATACAGCTATGGGAATTCTTGGAATTCTTTACACGAACATTTACGTTCTTTACACAAACACAGAAATTCTTTTGAAGTATGGTATGATAACAAATCTATTCTGTATACCTGAGAAAATGATACTCAAATATGTTTTGCAAACAGGTTGATTGAAGTCTCCAAGTTATGTTTAGTTTCAAGTGACTTAGCTTTTACAGTGGTCAGAAGATCATAGATCATATCTTAAATATTCTGGATGAACAACGATTAAATTTTTTTTGCCACGTTTAAAGTTTCTGTTGTGCTGATGCAATGGTCTCTAGAGGGAACAAAGATGTGAAAACTAAGTGTGTCGAATTGGATGTTTGTCTGGTAAGACATGCAGGTGAAAGCAATTTTTGTGAATGATGAGCTCTTTCACACCACCAGTGAGTGGTGACGGTGTGTTTCAATTACTGCACATGTGAAGCTCTCTCCGTAGAACTGATTTACTTGGGTATATAGGACAAAGGCCAAGAAAATGTGTTTTCTATTTTTCAGTGAAGAAACTGATTTAGGGATATTTCTTGCTTTCACCTGTCAGTTTCATCAGCGCTTAGACGTAAAAGGCAAACTTGAAAATTATTTAAATTGAAGTAGTGACAATTATACAAAAAGAATCCCTGGAGATTTTTCCCATTGTTGCATGGAACTTTTGAAATTAGCGCAACAAAAAGTACAGTAGCGTATTCTGCTACAGTATTTATTTTTCATTTTTTGCTGCACTTTATTGATATTTCACATGCTAAGATATGATTAATCAATGTTCCCTTCTAAGTTTATGGAATTTTTTTAATACAGAAACAAGGAGGGAACAATGAGGGCTGTTTGTTTTGTTTTGTTTTTTTTTTTTGAATGGCAAATGTGTTTGTAAATGCACAAACGTTTGTAAAAGGCACAAGCATGTCTGTTTAGTCCACTTTTGAAATTGGCCAGGTTTTCAGTTGGTTTTGCAAACAATATTTCCATTCAGTTTTGGATAGACATAATACTAAGTGACAAAGATGAAAATATCTGTTAGTTCAGGTGAAGGTTTGTATTCAACAGAGGGTTAATATTAGAATATTTTAGGAAAATTACTATGGTAATTAAAGAAGGCTTCCTCTAGAGATTAAAACTGTGCAGTTTTGTATAAGTAAGTGGTACAGCACAAACGTTACATCTTACATATTGTTGACATGGGTAGTGAGAAATCTTTTAAATTTTGTGGTTTTAGTAATGTGGTGGTTATTTTCTTCTTAGAAACATGAATTCCTTGATGGGTTAAGAGAAATGCATTTTTTCCTTGAACGCTTATTACCTGTGTGCTTCCTTTGCAGCTGAAAGCACAAATCTTCCCATTTAAAGGTGGCTGGTTTTATGAATGAGGCACAGGGAATCTATATGCCCCCCTAGATCAGGGCCCCAAGAACTGTAGTGAGTGACACCTGTACCTAGAATTTCAGATTTATATGTCTCTGGTACACTGGCTCTTTGTGTTGCTTTGTTTGGGAAATAAAATGATGCACTTTTCTTTTGGCGATGTTGTCCATTCTTTTCCCCCTTTGCCCCAGAATTACCATCACAGTACCATAGTTTTATCCTCCAGTATGTGTAATTCAATATTTTTGTCTATCACATAGCTCATGAAGTTAATGTTTTCCTCCTTTAAGGTGTTTAGCCTTTTTTTTCTATTGGCTTAACTGTTGTAATCCAATTCTGCAGCACAGGTCATCTTTAGCCCACATAAATGTATAGTCATATACTCAGCATTTCCTCAGTAATTGTAGATAGGAGGAGAAAATTAACAAAAAATTTGTTCCAAACAGCTCTTTTATGATAAAGCAACATAGTTCACTATAAACAGAAGCTGTAGAAAATGGCACTTTAAGAATATAACACTCATCTGCCTATGCAAAACAATAAACATATTTTTAAGTTAAGCAGTAACATTTTCATGTTCAATATCTTTAATAACTGTTCAGTATCTTCATCAATGACATACAGTGTAACTGAGCACAGCAAGTGTAATTGAGCACAACTTGCCTCAGCAAGTTTGGCCATGACACCAAGCTGAGCAGTGCAGCTAATACGCTGGAGGGAAGGGATGCCATCCAGAGGGACCTCGACAGGCTTGAGAGGTGGGCCCGTGTGAACTTCGTGAAGTTCAACATGGCCAAGTGCAAGGTCCTGCACTTGGGTTGGGCAATCTCCAGTATCGGTACAGATGGGGGGATGAGTGGATTGAGAGCAGCCCTGCAGAAGGACTTGGGGATATTGGTAGATGAAAAATGAGACAGGAGCTGGCAGAGTACTCTTGCAGCCCAGAAACCCAGTTGTATCATATAAAAAGAAGTGTGGCCAGCAGGTCAAGTGATGTGGTTCTGCTCCTCTGCTCTGATCTCAGGACCCCACGTGGAGTCCTGCATCCAGCTCTAGGGTCCCCAGCACAAGGAAGACATAGACCAGTGAGACTGAGGCCAGAGGAGGGCCACAAAAATGATCAGAATTCCAGTTGGTAGTTACTTGAAATCAGTTTTAATAGAAGCAAGTCTTATAGACTGTGGTCAAAACTTTTATCATAAGCATGGATTACACTGACTAAAATTATGAAGGAGTCACAGAAGAGCAAAGACATTCTTCAACTGGCTTTTGGAATGTGCTGCCGATCTCTTTATTTTTAAACTTTGGGGTTTTTTTGCACTATCAAATATAACTGTGGTTACATACTGAGTTATTAGTCTCTTTTCTTTGATTACGTTTATCAGAGAGGATCTTTAGTTGGAGTTCCTTATGAAGAGACTTAAATGATGAGTCTGAAAGGAGGAGGTCTTGGTCGTCCTCCCATTTGTAGATACAAAACAAGTGTGCTTACTTAGAGTCTTACCTCCGTTACCATGTTTTAAGTGTCTGCTTAAGACTAAAACTTAGCTGAAAGGTGCTATTCCTACCCTTCTTTTCACCCATGCCAGTTTGTGACCTAGCTAGCTGGTTTGTCTTGTAAATTCTCAGTGCAGTATTTGTGTTTAAAGTGGAAATATAATGAATTGCACAAGTATCATTACAGGGATTATTTTGGCTTTCAGGTTTAACTAGGATGTTTCAATTGGAGAGCTGAGCACACACTGTTTAAAATCCAGTGAGAAGTAATAAATCCTCTGGTTGGACTCCCAATTAGTACCTCTGTTTTTCCTGTCATAGTGTCTGTTATTTTTCAGACTAGGGCTATGTAGTAAATCAAGGAGAAATGCAACTTCTAGTAAATCTTCTAAGCCATTCTCTCGTCCTTAGCTGTTAATGTTTTTCCTGTGTCAGAATGGTACTATCATTAAATAGGAGTATTACAAGCAAAAGTAAATACAGTTGGTGAAGAAGTGCTCCTTACATTTCTTTTAGGCAAATGCTCTGAACAGAACCAAAACGAACAATGGCCTGTCTTACAATGACAAATATGGAAGGTACAGCAGCTTCTACTGTCCACCAAAATGGTGACATCCATGGGAATACCAGTGCACCCAAGCAGACAGAACCATTGCTTCAAGTGTACCTTTATCATTCTCCTGGGAAGACAGGTGGAGATTACCTTCAATTTCCAGCTGGAGAGTATGTTGCAGAAGAGATTTGCGCTGTTGCCTGTAAAGCCTGTGGTAAGTATATACATAATGGTTTTCCTAATGAAGGAGCAAAATTCAACTTAATGCAAGAAAGTTTTTAATAATCTGGAGATCATCAAAATGGTGGCATTTTAACTGAAATGCTAATCTCTCTGGTCTTTCAGAAGTAATCAGTATCAGAAGTAATTAGCACTAGGCTGCAAAACTGTTCCTGTTGGAATGGTTGTGAAACTGACATTGTAATAGGGTGACTGCCACCTTTTTTTTTTTTTTTTTTTTTTTAGAGTATACTATCCTTTACCTGGAGTCTTCTTTCATTGAGCTGAGATATAGTTTTGATAACTAAATCACAGCAGGAGCTGGAGATAGCTTGAATTACTTTCTGATGCAACCTTGCAAAATAGATTGATCCTGGAAGTTACACATATATTGTGTATTATACTTCCTTAATCACTTTGCAGATGGAAACTGTTCTGTTAGATACAACGTGACTGCCTCTGCATATGTGTGGTTAATGTTTTTTGTAATTGTTTAGGAAATAAATTGAGTAAATGACAGGATAGTATATTTGAAATAAATAAAACGTGTTTATATCTAAGAATGCCTTTGAATTGTTAAGGTTACTTTTACCTAGAATTTAACATGAATAGATGTTGAGACCCACAGTAAAATAATTCAAGCATGCATTTTGTGCATGCATCTTTCATTGCAAAATTACGTTGGATTTGTGAATAAAAAAAATATTTCAAGAAACTTTGTATATTAAAGTGACTGGTTTTTTTGTTACTCATGCACATGTGCATACACACACATGTACACAGAGTCTCTCCATATCTCTTTTGGGCTGTTGAGGCTAGGTCTTTGTTTTAGCTTTCCAAGTGCTGCATTTCAGGTGCAAATGAATTTAAAAGAAAGGCTTTTCATTCCAAACCTTTCTTTTCTAATGGATCACAAATATGAAGCTGCTGACTCTGACTGACTCTCCAAACTCTCTGCTGACTCTCCAAACATCTTATACTTTTGTGATTTTTGTCTTCTTGTTGCTATACTGTTTTTAAATATTGTTTTAATGACTTTACTTTTGGGAGAGATCGGTCAGTGTTTTCTGTGCTGTTGAATGTCGTGTACTGACTGAGTTGCATGCTGTGCATTGGTAATTTGCTTGTATATGCTAGTTTCACAAAGATTCTTTTGGGTTTAAGTCCCATTGTTCATTGGAATTATTTAGGCATGGCAGTCTAAGATCCAAGTTTGTAGAGTTGCTCTTCGTGTAATATAGATCTTTAGGCAGACAAGCACATAAAATTAGTTCAGCAGAACCACTGCCCAGGACTCCTGGGAAACCATGAGGAAGCAGTATGGTACTCAGAGGTTCACGAAGTTTTAGTTGTGTGAGATTTTCCTGCTCTAATGACCTTGTAGGTCTGAGTTTGACAGATGGACTTGGGAGTGTTCCCAAGTCAAGTTATTTTTTTGGTGGTGACTCCAATCAATAGCTTCCAGCTATCTTCCACTGTGCCCCCAGGCTTCTGTAGTCTCATTCCTCCAGTTGAAGAAAAGGAAAAGAGGATATTGTCTCCCTGCTTTCAAAAATATGCCCATACTCATTTCTGTAATAAGGACAGATTTCTTAGCACTGCAGCCCATGTTTGGACCTCATTTTGCCCCTTACAGTTTGTCAGCTTTGTTCAGACCCTCAGGTACAGCATCTAAAAATGTATAAGGCTAATGGGGGGAGGGAGAGTTTCTTCACTTTCTGAGTGTTACAGTGATATTAAATTTTTACATTACGCGCTAGTTAATTTTTTTTAATGGAAATAAATACTGTCGTAGTCACCAGGGTATTGCTGAGGGAGTGAAATAGTGAATAGTTTTACTAGATAGTGGTGGAAAAAATGCTTCATTGTTTAACTTGGATATTCATCTATCAACTTGCCAGAATATTAAACTGATAAGGGCTTGTATTCATCAAATTCGGTGTGTTCAAAATAACATGGTCTTTGAATCATCAACCATGACATCAGGTGCCTTTCTTCCTTTGCTTCCTATCTGACTAGATTTTCTTTTTTTTCTTTGTGATAGGGGAATAACGAGTCATCTGAACACAAATTTTTCAGTTACTTCTCTAATAAAAATGCAGTTAGTTAAAGCTCACCTTGCAGAAAATCTCACAACCTAGTCTAAATTCACTGGAACAGTAACTACCTTGGTAGTTTGATTAGCTGTTTCTACTGTTACTGCTGGTCTGCCCACTTTTTTTCTTTCATTTTCTGTGGTTAGAATTTTCCTTGCTTCAGTTATCAGATGTTGTTAAAGTTATGTTCTTCTTTCCCCATCACTGATCCTAGGGGGATATTTATGTGCAATAATCAAATTATCTCTAGGTCTTCTTTTTGATAAAACTTAAATTGATTTATTTGTTCAGCTTGAATGTCATAACTGTTTTAATTTTTTGGCTGTCTTCTGCACCATCTCCAGTTTCCCAGGAAAATGTGCAGACCAGTCCATGTATCATATATCTTCTCACTCACATCACCAACATACAAACCCCAATTCTTGCTAATCCACAAATCCCATTAGTCTTGTTCCCCTTGTCATCATCTGGAGACTTCATACTCTATTGCCTGTTCTGTCAGACCTCACCAGTCCTTCTCAAGGCTTCTGGCTGTTCCTTCTCAAGGCTTCTGGCTGTTCCTTCTCAAGGCTTCTGGCTGTTCCTTCTCAAGGCTTCTGGCTTCTTGGGGTACCAGTTTCTGTTTTGCTGGTATGGGCTAGTATCTGCCTTCTAGATGTGTCCTTTTATACTTGACTGTTTTAAAAATAATTTTGTATGAATAGTACTCCTTATCAAGTTGTTTTTGTATTTTGTCTATTGTTTCAGTGTTCTTCACCGGAGTTTCTAAAGTATATCAGTAATGATTTATACTTGTATAAATAAAATGTTTTATCGTGTTGGGCCTTCATCCTTGTAAACGTGAGGTAGACAAAGTCTTCTGAAGAGTGGTTTCTGCCTTGCATCTACTATGGCAGTATTATACAACCATTTTCTCAAAGGAATTTATAACTTCATTTCTTTCTAAATTGGTGGAAAATGCTGAAATAGCTGCAGGGTTTTTTTCTCTTTCATGACATTTATTAGTACTTAAATCATGAGGTACCACTTCTTACTATTTTCTGTTTTTTCTAGGAGGTTTTATGGTTGTACAGCAGAACATGTAGGTCTGCAAAGCCTATACAGTCAAATAATGTTTATGTTGGCAAGGTTCGTCTTTTGGGAGTTAGCTGTGATTCAGAATAATTTATAAAGAAGAGAATGGTTCAGGTAGTAAGCATGTCTGAAATGCAACAAACATGGTAGTTGTTAATGAACTTTCTCTGTGATCTGAGCAATTGTTAGATATCTTGGTAGCAGAGCTGGTTACATCAAAGTATGGCTGTTGTTGGTGGCAAGCAGGACTTAAGGATCTAGGCAAACATCAGCCTTCACAGAGAGAGCTGTATTATGTACCTTTTACACAGTTCAAAGAGTTGAAAGTTTTCCAGTCCGTGCTGACTCATATCTGTTGCATATAGCAGGTATTGGCTATATAAATATTATTGTATCTAGATATTATTCTGTAGTTGTATGCCAGTTTGAGGCATGCATGCAGAGGCTAAGCCTTTCCTTATTTTATTTAAAAACAACTTTCCATTTTTTGAAAAATATAATAAATTTATTTATTTATTTATTTATATGAAACTTTTTGTAGGTTCATATTTTTATATGGAAAACTGTCTGAATATGAAACTGAAAATCACATTTTCTAGCCAGAAATGCAAGAATAAGTGAAATTTCTTGAAGTTAGCTTTAAATTGACTAGTCAGTGTCATAGTTCAGCTCTTGTACGTTAACTTACTACGTTAATTGCCATGTAAAAAATTACAAAACAAAGGAATTCTTTGCTCTCAACCTAAGATAGAAAGTGATATTAGAGGAACTAACTGATGGTGGAAATGAAATACAATGGAGAAATTGTTCTGGAGGTTACAGAATCATTGTGTTAGGTATATCTTTAAATTTCAGTATCAGAGATTTGTTTTCCCATATCATCATCTTAAACTCCCTCATTTTCTCCACTCTCTCAAATCTTAAATGAAATTTCTCTTCTAAGCTGTTTTTAATGTGTTTACAGTCAGTTTATAAAACCATCAAGCAGTCAAGGCCATTGGAACACAAGTAGTAGTAATGGTTCAGGAAAGCCACCAGAGCTGATGCGAGAGTGAAAACACAAGCTTAATGTGATATTTTACAGAATAAATACATATGATTGTTTACAGAATAATATAAACTTTGTTTATAATTTGTTTTACTCAAAGTGGAAATTACGGAAAAAATGTAGAAATCTGTGTTTAAAAATTGGCAGGTGTAATTGAAAATAACATGAACTGAATTTTGTTGTGGTGTAGACTGATCAGATACAGACTACTAGGAACGTCTGAAGTCTTTGAATTTGAATCTTGGATGTATTTATTTATATACAGAAAGAAGGATATTTTGTGTACTGTATTAGTGTAAATATGCTATACCAAAAAATTTGCAATAAGATACTGCCCAGTCTTTTGTAAGTGGATTTAAGAGTTTTTATCATGGGATAAAGTAATTTTAAAAAAAGCAACACCACCCAACAACAAACAACCAAAAACCCAAATTGTGGACTACACACTGCAAACTTACCGGAATAGTACATTATTATGTACTATTAGTATGATATTATTATAATTATTATTATAATAATTATACAGTAGTATTATGGGAAAATAACTTTCTTTAAATTTTTAACTATCAATTTGTTGATTTTTTTCCATCGGCTGAATAATATGAGTAAAGAATACATGCATCACTTGTATGTATAATCCAAATTGTTACTGAATTGGAGTTAACAAAGTGAAGGCGTTTTTATATTACACTAGGTGAGTTTGTAAATCACAGTCAAAACAGTCACAGTTACAAGCAAAACATTGCTTTGATATCAGCCAAATAAATTTGTTCTATGTTCTTGAAATAATTAAGTAGAAGAGTATGCAGAGCTAGTGACTTGAAATATAACCAGAACGTTAAAAAAATCACTGAAAAATGTTTTGGCAAACTCAACTAAGGAGTATAGTTTTGTTTAGCATCTTGCATTTCTGCCATAGCTTGTCGTCCTGGTGTATATGAACCCTAAATTTCTGTAGGAAGTATCTGACACTATTTTTCTGCTTTCTGACAGGCTCTTGTTCTAATTCCCCCCTGTATGTTTTCCCTCTGAAATCTTAACCTTTTAATGGAACTAGAATCCCAAGAGGGAATAATTTTTTGATAATCCTGACAGGGTTGCTGAGTTATGGGCAGCTAGCAGTTAACAAAAGACCTTGAATTTGTTGGCTTCTGTGTTTGGGGTTTTGTTTGGTTTTGGTTTTTTTTTTTCCTGTTGAAGCTCCACCTGGGAACCTTTTAATTCTCACCCATCTAATTTGCAAATAGATTGGAAGTTCTATGGTATTTTCCTTGAAAACAGCTTGTGGCCCCCAAAAAGCTGTAAGATAGCAGGGAATTTTAATTTATACCAAAGTTTCACTTCGAAACATTTAATGTGACTAAACACAGTGTCTGCAGCCAATTGAACATTTTCAAGGGAGCAACTGTGTTGCATAATGTGATGACTGTGATGATCTGTAGTATGTCTTTGCTTAGATGGTTCAGAGGAGATTCCTTGTTACTAGCTGAAGAACTTTAAGCAGATCTATCCTTAACATGCTGAATTTCCAGAATTCACATGACTCAGTTATTGATTATAACTGCCTGATTTTGGGGGTGGGGGTGGGGTGTGTGTTTTTGTGGGGTTGTGTTTTGTTGTTTTTTCTTAAGTGATAGCCTTTCCTGAAAATCTGCACACAACACACCACCCCCCTCTTCCTCCCCAAGGGGAGGAATGAATTAGTCAGAACTCTGGGTAATTCTATTTTGACAGGAAAGGAAACATGTGCTTTAATTAAGTATTCAGAAAACATTTTGTTGACAGGATAGCAACGTTGAATGTGGTGTCAGAGTTCGGAAAGCCTTCAGTTTGTATGAAAGGTGAGGGTAAGATATTATTTTTACGTAAGAAAAGCCAAGCAATTTTCCATCTGGTACATGCAAGGACTTTACGTTTTGGATAGTTTACTTGACAGTTGTGTATGAGAACTGAATAATGTTTACTTGGAAAATCAGAGATTCTTTTTACATTGTTTTTAATCATTAACTCCATGCAACTAATTGCTCTCATCTGTATACAGCTAGTGACTTGAATTTACAGTTTCATAAGACACTAATTCTATTGTAGACTACACATGGTTTCCACAATTCATAGTGGTGTCATGGCTTATTGTGATACAGTTTCTATTTTTTATTTTTTCTTTACAGAGGAACATTACCTAATGAAAACATACTGTATGGGTGAAAAGGTACTTAATGCCAACAAAGCAGGAAATGCAGAAAAACTGTGTTTCCTTTGCTGCTTCAGGGTGAATGAAGTAGTGTGACTTGTCTGGATGCGAAGCTCTAAAATCATGATGAGGAAAGGAAGAAACTAGTATGCAAATCATTCTTATTTTTTCAGGCTTGAGGTAGAAGTTTGAGGAATAAGCTTAAGCAGTGATGTTACTTGACAGTCTGTATAGCGTGATAAGGCTCCTTTATTTGGCCTTACACACTAAATAAGTGCTTGCCAAGAGATAGTCATGTTTTTGACTTTGCAGTAGGCTGGACAATTTATTTAATAGCTCATGCTGGAGAAGAAAAGTGGAGAACAATTCTGCATTTATTATGTCTTGAGTCACTGTCTCTTCTCCTAATTAATCATTGATTGATTTGATAGCATGGTTAGTGCAGTGCAGAAATCCAGGGGAGGATTTTTAGTACCTGTTGTGAACAGCTGTTCTGATTCTACGTGTGGTGAAAATAAATTTCTCAGAAGTTTTCAGTATTGTTGACATGTCTAGGCTTCATCAGAAGACTTTGGTTCCCCATCCCCCCCCACCTCCACCCCCAACCCCAGTCTTTTAGTTTTCATTGTTTCTGGAGAAAACACTTAAATACTGCAGTTATCATTCTCTTGAAAAGTCCCTGCAATTAATAGTGCTGGTAAGAATTACATGAAAAGAGACGTTTCTGGCTTCTCTGCTTTTGTCAGACTTCAGTGGGCAATTTTCAAGACTGTAATAAGGGGATTTGCTCTATTTGTATAACAGTTGAATGTCTTCAAGTGTAGTAATATTCTGGCATGAGTGCATAATTCTTAAGGAAGAGAAAAATGAAAAAGGGAAATAAAAGTGTAACTCCTTTTCTTGAAAAACATATGATCTGTGTAGGGTGCAAGGTCCTGCACCTGGGTCATGACAATCCCAGGCACAAATACAGGCTGGGTGGAGAATGGATTGCAAGCAGCCCCGAGGAGAAGGGCTTGGGAGTGTTGGTAGACAAGAAGCTCGACAGGAGCCAGCAATGTGAGCTTGCAGCCCAGAAAGCCCACCGCATTCTGGGCTGCATCAAAAGAAGTGTGACCAGCAGGTTGAGGGAGGTGATTCTGCCCCTCTAGTCTGCTCTGATGAGACCCCACCTGGAGTACTGTGTCTGCCTCTGGAGCCCTCAGCCCGTGAAGGGCATGGACCTGTTAGAACAGGTCCAGAGCAGGGCCACAAAGATGATCAGAGGCCTGAAGCACTTCTCCTGTGAAGACAGGCTGAGAGAGTTGGGGTTGTTCAGCCTGGAGAAGAGAAGGCTCCGGGGAGACCTTATAGCAGCCTTCCAGTACCTAAAGAGGGCCTACAGGAGAGATGAGAAGGGACTCTCTGTCAGGGAGTGGAGCGATAGGATGAGGGGTAATGGTTTTAAACTGAAAGAGGGGAGATTTAGATTATATACCAGGGAGAAATACACTGGAACAGGTTGCCCAGAGAAGCTGTGGATTCCCCTTCCCTGCCGGTGTTCAAGACCAGGTTGGATGGGGCTTTGAGCAACCTGGTTTAGGGCAACCAGGGAAGGTTGTCCCTGCCCATGGCAGGGGGGTTGAAACTAGATGATCTCTAAGGTCCCTTCCAACCCCAACCATTCTATGATTCTGTGGTTCTATGATATGTTGTAGGGCAATGGCAGTGAAAGGTACAAGTTAGCATTTGGAAGTGTAAGTGCTAAAGTATGAGGGATGGCTGAGTGCACAGTTTACTTTACACATGTAGGAAGGTAGCAAAGAGGGTTTTTTTGGATCTTTTTTTAATGCCAACATTTCTGATTTGTAGGAAGAATCCCAAATCACGCTCCTTGCTTAGTTTCTAAAGTTCCTGAATGGCAATGTTACGATCTGGGTTTAAATATCTCGGGGGCTTTTTTATTTTGGTTTGGTTTTTTTTTTTTTGAGAGCGGGGTGGGGATGCCTGTAATGTATTTGGTGAAATACAGCAGCTTAATATTTAAGAATATTACTTGGAGATTTTTTCTCATTCAGTTTGCTTATGTGGGATTGTTAGTAGTTAGGGGAAATGTATTAGTGAGACTAAGTAAATATTCAGCATTGCCTTAAATGGTGTTTAGCATCTGGCTAGAATCCTGAAATAGGCTGGTGTTTCATGTGCATTACACTGTAATTGGTCTGAAATTATTTGGGATACAGACACTACACAGCCTTAAAATCGTTAACTTTATTGTTCCTGATTTATAGACAACTGATCTGTAACGTAATCTAGTTGATCCTACTTCACACATCAAGTGAGAACCATGTTTAGTTACATGGGATAGATTTCTTTTTAACTCCATAAAATTGAATTAGTTTGGTGTTTCTCAAAACTCTGCACGATCAAATATGTCTTAGTGCACCATAAATTTGCAACATCTAGATTTACAGCTAGTCCTTCATAACTAATCCCTTCAGGATTATTCTTTTGGGGGTTTTGTTTTGCTTTGGTTTCTCTTTGGTTACTTTACATAGTGCTTTCTGTTTCTTTAGTTTCCTGTAAGTCTGTGACTCCTTTTCATGGAAAACCATGTGTTAGGACCCATAACTCTGGTATATTTTGGTAAGCTTTAGTTTAAACAAGTGTCAGGTTAGCCTGTAGATTTCAGCAGTTTCATGTGACATCTGCACAATAGACCTCTTGTTCTTAGCCCTTGTACTAGCTCCCTACAGAGACAAACCCCATTTCGTAACAAATTAAAGCTAGTTGTTATGTAAGACTGAATTAATTTTATTCCACAAGCTTATGCAGTTTTCTATGCGGAGTTGATTACTTGTTTCTAACTGATTGTCTTACATCCACTTTAGATGTGATGAAAGAAATTTGAGTCTGTCCCCTTCAGTAGATATCTAGAGGTTGTCCTAAACAGAAAGTAAGAAATAAAGGATTTTTTTTTTTCTCCTGGTTTCTTGTATGAATTTCAATTACTTCATTCTAAGTCTTTGGGAAGGTTGTTGGTAATTTACCTTCTCCCAGAAACCTTTTGTCTCTTAACATCATTTTAAGTTACTTTCGTTGTCTTTATCTGTTATTTTTACAATATTTTTTGCTGCCTTCTCCCAAAGTGTCTTGCTTTAATGTAAACATAGTTTTCTTTCATTATGACCTACTGTAACTTTCACACTGTAATTTTCATCCTACTCTCTGACCTCTAGACCTGTATCTCTTCCTGTCTTCAAAATATGTTTGTCAGTGTGTGCTGTCAATTCTCAGGCATTTAAACATGTTTTCCAAATAGTAGCACTGACACCACATGGGTGCATTACACTGCAGCAGAGTACTATGCTGTGGCATCTGTTCTATATTAGGCTGTACTTTAAAATAAAATTAAAAATTGGTGCTGCTGAAGAGTTGATATCCATTGTTTCTGATTGAGTAGGATTGTTTGTTAATTCTCATTAAAACAATCCTGAACTGCTGAGGGGAAAAAAGTATTTTCCAGCATTGTTTAATTAACAATAAATGTTTGGTTTTGTTCTTAACTGAGCTACTAAAATGTAAATGTCAGGTGGTTGTCCTAGCCATGATGACTTTCTTTGTATTGCTTTACTTCTAATTTTTCATTGGTCTAAAATCTTAAAATCAATGCCTAGATCTTTTTTTGGAAAAGGTACAGAAAGAGGTAATGTACTGTTTTTAGCTGTTACTAAACTGAGAGCCTAAGAAGCCATTGTATTAAATGCCATACAGGGAAGATCTTGTAATCTAACAGTGAATATAGGATAACAGGTGAACACAGTCTCTCTATAGTCAGAGAACATAAAGGAATGAGAAAATAAACCAGCAAAACTAGTCCCCAGGTTATGGGGTGATGATTGCAATGCTGTTGGCAGCGATACAGCAATGCAATGAATAGCTGGAGAACGTGCCAATCTGTTAGTTTTAACCTGTGATGCTTTTTTTTACAAGATTGATTCTTTGTGAAAACAATTTCCTATACGTGTTTGCTTCTCTTTTCTTTGTTTAGGTATCATGCCAGTGTATCATAACATGTTTGCACTCATGAGTGAAGCAGAGAGAATGTGGTATCCCCCAAATCACATCTTCCATGTAGATGAAGCAACCAGACTCGTCCTACTTTACCGAATAAGGTAATCCAAATCCAATGTTATGCACTTTTCATGGTAAAACAAAACTGTGAGTAAACACAACCAGTAAGATATTTACTTGAACAGTAGTTTCTCTTAAGAAGTTATGGGCAGACTGTTGGTGATACCAGATAAGAGATAGATAAAAGAATAAAAATCATTGCACTAGGTTTGAATAACCTATTTTGTCAGTTGTTTCTGTATCATGTGTTTCCTACATCAGATTCAAGAAACAAACAATAAAAAATATAGCAGAAGTAATAATAATAATTTTCTTAATGATGATACATCTCATCTCCTCTGAGTTTGACTGTTTGAAATTAGTGGCAGTTCTGAAATGCAGAGTAATTATCATGTGTAGTCAGAGAGGTGTCTGCAATGGAACCGTTTTTCTGATGGAACCTGATTTTTGAATGTGGACATCTAAAGTGACAGTTTTCCTGTCACTTCCTTACACAGTTTTCCTTTGTAAAAGATTTTGTTTATTTACATTGCATAATGTGGCCTGAGTGTTTTTTTAGGAACTGTCTCAAAGGAAACTGGAAGACAGTAAGACAAAATGCTCTGTATTCTGATTAGTGAGGATAACTTTGCAGAGCTCCTCATTCCTACCAGTACAGCTCATCAACCTGCTTGACATTGTAGTACTTTAAGACACCAAGAACTGGATCCAAAGCCTCCCATTGACTAACTAGGACTTCATATTGGTCCTCCAAACCAGCCAGCACTAATTACATGCCTATGAAAACCATGTCTAGCGTTGGTAAGCAAAAGTATTTGTTTATTAATGTTTGCTTAAATATTTCCTAACAGGTTCTACTTTCCCCACTGGTATTGCAATGGCACCAGCAGAGCATATCGGTATGGCATTATTCGAGGTGCAGAAAGCCCTGTTCTTGATGATCTTGTCATGTCTTACCTATTTGCACAGGTATGATTTGCTTGATTATTTCTTAATGTATATTGGTAAAGGTTGTTAGTATTTATTCCCTTTCATGTCTTCTGATGGTAACTGTGTAGGGTCTTTTGACAGCTTGAAGCCCACACAAGATGAAAATTAAATTCCATGTCATACTCTGTATTTGGAGAGATAAAGCTCAAATGGCATTAGTGGGGAGAGCAGTGAGAGTGTGTAGCTCCTTCCTTGTGCCGCTGCCACGTGAAGTCTTTCAGTGTGACTTTCATTTTGGACTGACACAATGTAAACAATATCCTCCCCATACGGACTTTTTCAAGAATTGAAATGAAAATATTTTGTAAACAGTGTTTCTAAGCCTGATGGCAACTGGTATCCATTATGAACATGTGCAGCATTTTGCAGATGAAGGGGTTAATTCAAAAGAATGCAGTCTTTAAAAACAAACAGACAAAGCCCCCAAACAAACAAAGACCCAAACTCCAAGCCCAAATAAATGAACAACAAAGCCCAACACGCAAAAAAACGCTTTTTTGATGAGCAGCAGTGCTACAGTTTTTATTTGCTTTCTTGCATTCTTCTTTCTCAGTGGCGAGATGATTTTTTGGATGGATGGATACAGATGCCTGTTACTCACGAAACACAAGAGGAATGCCTTGGAATGGCTGTTCTGGATATGATGAGAGTGGCCAAAGAAAAGGACCAAACGCCACTGGCTATTTACAATTCAGTCAGGTGACTCCATGCTTACCATAACTGTGTCACATCTATCTGATATCTAAAACCATTGTTTTTGCACATTAGGATCTGGGAAGAGATGTTCAGCGGTTGGCCACTGATGTATTCGAGCATAGTGATTACATAAACTTACCTGTAGCGTAAACTAGAAATTAATGGAAAGCTTGTATCATGGTGGCCGTTCATGCTTTTGGGTACATGGATTTGGTTCTCTTAATGAGAGATGAGGCAGCAACTAATCATGTTGTAAAGGGTGTAAGCAATAATTTGGGTTGGGAGAGATCTCAGGAAGTCATCATATCCACTCCCTGTTCAGATCAGGGCCAGCTTCAAAGGTAGGTGAAGTTACTTGGGGCCTCATCCAGTCAATTTCTGAAAATGTCCAGGGATGAAGATTCCACTGTCTCTCTAGCAGCTTTGTCCTGTGTATGACCACCCTCATTGAGAAATATTTTCTCTGTATCTAATCAGTCTCCTCTGCGATACTGATTATCCTCTGTTGCCTCTTGTCCTTTCCCTGTGCATGTCTGAGAAGCATCTAATTCAGTCTTGTCCATAATCATCTGTTAGCTGAAGACAATTAGTAGAACACCCTACTTCAGCCTTCTTTTCTCCAGGCTGAACAAATCAAGCTCCTTTATGCCTCTTCTGTCATGTCCTGTGCTCCAGGCTCTTTACCATCTTGGGCAGATCTCTGCTAAAGTTGCTTGAGTTTGTCAATTCACTTTGGTTTGTCAACCTAATCGGTTTCCACTCTGGGTGAGTTAACTCTGTCCCTGCTTTGTACTTAATGCTTGATACTTGTCTTTTAATGAAACTTAGCAGCAGGAGTAAAAAGCAGAATGAGACAACAAGTTGTCCAGCTCATTGCAGGTGACACATTCTTGTGCCCCTTTATGTAGAGTGTGGACTGTGATATAGGGACTTCGGTGGGAACCAACCACAGTGTTGTATTCTACCACCTATATTTTCAGCCAGGAAATCTGTGTAATTGCCTCTATCTGCGCAGTATCCTCTTTCCAACTTCTACACCAAACAAAGCAACTGTGTAACTTCTGCTGCCTTTCCTCAGAACTTCAGTAATGACTAGAACAGACATGTCTGAATTTATGGAAAATGCATTATGTAATATATGTTGAAACAGTGAGGGGAAAAAGTGGAAAATGGAAGAAGAGACAGGGCTGTATTTGAAAGAACATATTACAGATAGAAGAAAATATCCTTGTTACTCTACAGTTTAAAGAATAACGTTACATTTAGAGGAAAAGATACTTTCATGATGACTTGTTTAGCACAGAACTAATTATCTTTGCTGGATTTAATGGAAAAAATTAGAAAGTTTTTCGCTGGTTATGTATTCACAGCTACAAAATGTTTTTGCCTAAATGTGTGCGAGCAAAAATCCAAGATTACCACATTTTGACGCGAAAAAGAATAAGATACAGGTTCCGCAAGTTTATACAACAGTTTGGCCAATGCAAAGCTACTGCCAGAAACTTGAAGCTTAAGTATCTTATAAATCTGGAAACCCTTCAGTCTGCCTTCTATTCAGAGGTTTTTGAAGTAAAAGAACCTGGTGGAGATCCTTCTGGAGAGGAAAGTTTTGCAACTATTGTAATAACTGGAAATGGTGGAATTCAGTGCTCAAGAGGAAAACTTAAAGACTGTGAGACACTGGCGGAGCAGGTAATTTCTTTTATTATTTTAATAATTGTGCAGTTTATCATGTAACAGAGTGATTATCTAATGTTAGAAGTTCCGATTTACCCCTGGTAAATTTGGTAGGTAAATTTTACCTCACAGTGATGATACAATTTCTGTATGGCTGGGGCTCACAGAAATGTATTGACTCAAAGAGTGCATTATTTTAAGAATACTTTTTATTGAAGTATTAGAAGAAAGTAAATACTTGAACATGTAATAGTTCTGTGCTTGACAAATGAAAAATTCAATGTAGGACTTCCATTACTGTAAAAAAAGTCAATGTGGAAAAGTTATGACCCTGGCCTCAGGTATAGGTAAAATGCACAAATTCTTCAAATTCTCTTAGAAATCGGGGTTTTAAGGACTCCAAAAAACAGGTAAGTTCACCTATCTCTCTTTCCTGCTGCAGTTAGACTCCTATCAGTGTGTAAGCTAGCAAATTTAAAGCAAGATTTCTGTGACTGCAGAGTCCATGTACTCTTTGTTAAGAAATCAGGTTCTGAATGGTTCCAATAACTAGTAATCCTGTGCTGTTGTTTTTTTATTTATCAGTATTATTTCTTTTGTATGTGATCTCCCAGCATGACTATTGATTTTGTCAAATTTATGAGAATCTGTTACAAACTTGTAGCAGTATACATTGAGAGTGTGGGAAATTGCCTTTAATTTTACCTTTGGAAAAGTGTAGCACATGTCAGTTATCCAAAATAATTCCATCTGTCAGTTTGATAGTTTTGATGCATAATATATAGCAGTCAAGACCAAACCATGTAAGGCTGTATTTTTACAGTATGCTATAATAATTTTTTAAATGCTAATTTATTTTTTTTAATACTTACTGAAAAAAATATATCTAATTACATAGCCAGAATTTTTAAGTGTGCTTTTCTTAGAACATTTTTAAGTTGGCATTAGGTCCAGTTACCTTATTCACAGTTTTTATATCTCAGCCCTCTGCCTTTCCCAAGTTGGCTGTAAGTCCCAGTTGCTATGGCAGGAGCTAACATAAATGTCAGATTTTGCAATTTCTAGTTTTAAGTGTACAAAATTTATATATTCTATGCTGTTTGGGCCTGACAACCAAGCCTTTAGTAAGGGTAGTGTTTAAACTGATAATATTTCTTATAGAGATTGCCAAATCATTTTTTCATAATTAAAAATATTATCCCCCTTATTCGTAGAGACATGGTAGAGGCTGCATATATTTTCACTGTTTTAACTGTTTATAAAATTGGTGATGAAAACTGAGTAAATTAATAAGACTGCTTGTAAATGTGATAACTCCTGTTTCAGTGCACTACACTGATGAATCTTTATTAAGATAGTAAATTGAAACAATTTTTTTTTTTTTTGAAGTCAGGAATGACATACGGAGTAGAATGTGAAGAAGTTTGTTTTGCCAGTTCACTTTTCCAACAACCAGACGAACAAATAGAGCATCAGGGACTTCAGTGCATTTCAGCTGATTTATTCTAGCTGATACCCACTGAGTCTTACAGCCTTGATTATTACACCTATTTATGTATTGGGATGTTCTTGCAGCCATATAAATGGAGTATTCTGACTTGAATATAATCTATTTGCTTTGGAAGAATAATTTTAGATAGATAAATCTACCTTTATTTAAGGATGTTACTTAGCACCTGACGTTCAACTGGTAAAAGTATGATTTGTATGACATTGTAACTTGACTTGTAAAAGACTGAAGGAAGTGGTACAAAGTATCGTACTATCAAAAACTGCCTGAACTTGCTATCAAAGGAAAATGTGTCTTCCATTTCCCATGTAGTGAGGATCAGTGCTTCAATTTGCCTGGTTATTGATGACCACAGCTGAGGGAAGAACCTTTTCTTAGACCTTTTCTTCATTCATACTACATCCATCTCTGTTGTAGCAGATTTTGCAGCTTATATCACTCTGAATGAAGCCATGGCATTTTGGGTTGTTAGCAGGCTTTCTAAACTTCTTTAATCAGGGTGCTAATAATAAGCTCTCAAAAAACCAAAGACAAACCCACCAAAAAAACAGCACCAAAAGATTAACCAAAATGTTCCATTGTTAATCCTCACAAAATACTACAGAGCAAAGAAGTATCTACAGTAAAAAACAAACAAACAAACAACAAAAAAAAACCCCACCCATATATGGATATTTCCATTCATGGTTCCTGGCTCTATGCATTTTTTTTTAATTGATGCTCCTTAGGATGGTCCAATAAACAAAACTCCTTTCTTTATTTATAATGGCATATTTAAGGTTTTCTGATCCTCTTTGTTGCTAGCTTACAAGTTCAGAGTTGTAGGAATTCTAATGCTGCAAATTAGTGGGTTTTGTTGCTATTTGTGTTGTTATATAACCAATATTTATTGCAGGATTTGCAAACATACTGTGACTTTCCTGATATAATTGATGTCAGCATTAAGCAAGCAAGCCAAGAAGGCTCCAGTGAGAGAAGAATTGTCACCATTCACAAACAAGACAGCAAGAATCTGGTCTGTTTGCTTTGCTTGCTGTTTTTTTCAAATAGATGTTGCTTTGAGCAGACTGTGTGATTGCTGTGGTATTTATAGTATTGTATAACCAATTACCACGTAATTAAGCATGAGGTAAAACTAATGCGTTTCAGCAGTATAAGCAATGTATCAGAACACCAAAGGTATTTTGCATTCAGAGCTCTGTACATGGACTTAAACAGAAATAGACATTTTAGCTGAGGGTAATTTCTGATACATAGGTTGATACATAGATTCTTTGTTGGAGTCTTAAATCTGTGGTTTTAGCTGTCTGTCAAGCATAGTTTCTGTGCTGTCATGGTAAGCTCTCTGCAAGTGACCAACACTTTTAAAAAGGCTTAAAAATGCTCTGAAGGAATAATGATAACACAGAAATTAGTATTGGGACAAAATTAATGTCATTGGTTTTACTGTTTAAAATTCTTTGAAGAAGACCTTGAGAAAGTATTTACACATAGATGCAGAAAGTTAAGTTGTTTCAGTTTGAACTCTTGAGTTAAGCTTTCCAGCAGGTGTAACTGTCACATAGTTGTATGGTGGCTTGACCTTGACTGGACACAAGGTGCCCACCAAGCTATTCTGTCACTCCCATTCTCAGCCAGACAGGGGGAGAAGAATATGAGAAAAGACTCGTGGGTTGAGATAAGGACAGGGAGAGAATGCTCACCATTTAACGTCATGGGCAAAACAGACTTGACCTGGGGAAAGCAATTTAATTTATTTCCAATCAAATCAGAGTAGGGTAATGAGAAATAAAACCAAATCTTAAAAACACCCTTCCTCCACCCCCCTCTTCGTTCCAGGCTCAACATCGCTTCCAATTTGTCTACCTCTTCCCCCGACAGTAGCTCAGGGGGACAGGGAGTGGAGGTTGCAGTCAGTTCATCACATGTTGTCTCTGCCGCTCCTTCCTCCTCACATTCTTCCCTGCCCCAGCGTGCCCCCTCTCTCCAAGGGGTCATGGGTCCTGCCAGGAGCCTGCTGCAGCAGAGGTCTCCATGGGGTCACAGCCTCCTTCAGGCATCCACCTGCTCTGGCATGGGGTCCTCCGGAGGCTGCAGGTGGAAATCTGCTCCACCATGGACCTCCATGGGCTTTAGGTGCACAGCCTGTCTTACCATGCTCTTCACCATGGACTGCAGGGGAATCTCTGCTCTGGCACCTGGAGCACCTCCTCCCCCTTCTTTTTCACTGACCTTGGTGCCTGCAGAGTTGTTACTCTGGCATATTCTTACTCCCCTCCTCCTGCTGCTGTTGCAGAGCAACTTTTTCTCCTTGTTAAATACATGATCGCAGAGGTGCTACCGCTGTTGCTGATGGGCTAAGCCTCAGCCAGCAGCAAGTCCATCTTGGAGCCTGCTGGCACTGGCTCTGTCGGACATGGGGGAAGCTTCTGGCAGCTTCTCACAGAAACCATCCCTGTAGCCCCCCACTAGCAGAACCTTGCCATGCAAACCTGATTCAGGTTGTTTCTTCCTTTATCTCTGTGACTGATCTTTGTGCCTTCAGTGATCTTCTGTGACTGGAGAGCTTTCCTCTCTGTGTTTGAAGAAGCTGTGTACAGATTGCGTACTTATTTTCTGTAAAAATAATTTTTAAAAAGTCCAGAAATATTTAAATCAGCATATGGTTTACTTTTATTTATGGTAGAATTGCAGTTCACATTCATTTCCTGCATTAATGAGAGAGAATAAATGACCTGCTAAGAATTCTAAATTTTTTCAAGGCTTTTTATTGAAACATAAGAATAGCTGGAATATCTGTGATGAGCATCTATGATACAGAGAGCATAGTAACATTTCAGATTGGTGGAGGAGACTTCTTTCCTTAATCTTGAGCCATTAAAATTCTCTTTAAAAATTCTCGATAGGAGTAGTTAGGTACTTGACTGCATATGCTTCTGAGGGTAAAAGTGACTTTTTAAGAGCTTGTCTAAAAAAGCTACTGAAGAGTAAGGCAGAGTTGGAAAAAGTGCAGTCAAGTTCTTCCAGACAAGTTATTGGCACGTGATCAAAAGCACCAGCTTTTTTATTGCTGTCTAGCAAAGAACTTACTAAGGAATTGTGTTCAGCCACTAAGTGTGTCCCCAGTATCATGGGCAAACTCATGCAGCATGTGCTAAAGCCTGTTCTCTTGGGCTGCGCAACTGAATAGAATCTAGTGTGGCTCTGTAGATGGTAGAGTAAGACTGCTCTGTTCAACTAAAGACAGCTTTTGATGTTCTGATACAACTGTCAGAATGTTAAGAATATATAGATAATTATATAAAAATAGACTCTGTTTTCCTTTATTGCCAGTAATAAATATGTTGTTACAAATGGATTTAATTTTGCCCTGCTCTTACCTGTTCAACATATTCTGCGTAGACCTTTTCCACACCCTATTTACTTTCACCACATTATTGTTCTCCCCACTTCGATCCATTGCATCTCTCTTTATAGTAGTTAAAGGTCAGCTTCTATCTACGATCCAGCTTAGGATGGCAGTTTTTGCTGACTACTATTTAAATTTTCAGGCAGGTACTTTTATAGAGATATTTCTATGCTACTTGAAGGCAGCTCCATAAATCTTTGATAAGTGAAGGCTTTTCTTTATGAAAAAAACACAACCCACTGTGTAGCCAGTGCAGCATGTGTCTGCCATGCTGAGTTGTATCTACTCAGCTTTTCCCTTTCAAATGTTCCCTCTTGTCAGCGTTCCTCTGCTGTTTCATATATTTAAAGTAAGGGCTTTTTTATGGTAGATTTGTTTGGTTTGGGTTTAATTTTGAACACTGAAGATTGCTAATGAGTTTTGGGTGGCACCAGGAAGGTAGAACTATATAAACAGTAGTTGAAACCAGTCGGAGTATCTTTAATTTATGCATATATTTATATCTCGTATACCATTGCCATATCCAGAAATTTTGTGTTGCCTATTAAAAAGTGAAATTCTCTCTCTCTCCCTCCCCTGTTTCTCTCCTCCACCCCCACCCCTCCACCCCCCACCTTATTCTCCCCTGGTAATTTAACAGGAGGCTGAATTCCAGTCATTAAGAGAAGCTCTCTCCTTTGTATCATTAATTGATGGATATTACAGATTAACTGCGGATGCCCACCATTATCTCTGTAAAGAAGTAGCACCACCATCAGTCCTTGAAAATATCCAAAGCAACTGCCATGGACCAATTTTGTAAGCAATTTTTTAGCAATATAACAAGGTGATATATTTGACAGAGGAACTTTAGTTGACTGTGAACCATGATGGACATCTTGAAATGTGTATTTGTTACACTTATGTAACATGAAATGCTTTACATTTTTCCTCTTATTTTTCACTTCGCAAAATACAATATGCCTTCTTGATGTATTATGAAAAATAAGTTGAAAGATTCTGGTTTTAATTTTCTTCCTTTAGAATTCTTTTTTTCTTCAAGTGAAACAGGCAGCAAAGTCATGGTGCTGATTTTACAGAATTATAGTTACAACCTTGGCAGCAAAATACAGTGTCATAGGCAGAGGCTCTCATGTTTTCACTGCAGCCTCTAGCAGTTACGTTATCTGAGTTGCCAAAGGGAAGAAGGCAAACTCAGAGAACACTCTCCTCAGTAGTTGAGCAAGGATTGTAGTAATCTACTAGCCATGTAAATTGGAGGTTTTGTCTGTTTTTAAGAAATGTGGTCTCCTTGTTTCCTTTCTTTGGGGTAGGGGTTTTTTTGGTTTTTTTTAGAGGAAGAGTTTAGTACCTCTCTTGAATTTTTTTAAAATTTTCTTTTATAGTTCATATACTATTGTTTATTGTTTGCAGAACCACACGTGGGAACTTAGAAATGTTTTGTTAGGCAGAACAAAATGGGTATTTGCTTTAGCTACAGAAAGCTTGAAAGCTGGTCTGTACAAGATAGGTTGCTTGAAACTAGCACTGTCTGCTCAGCTAATAGAGAGCAGTTCTGTAAATTTCCCAATGACAGGAGGAGGATAGGTGCTATAACCTTCAGAAGAGATGAAGGAGGATTGGGATGGAGACCTATACAGTTCTGATCACGCTTCTTGCACTAATGACTAATGCTATATATTGACCTTTATTTAGTGCTGCTTAGAAGGGTGTGCAATGAGTCAAGACCTTTCCATGCCATTCTATTCTTCATTCCCTGAGAGGGATAGACATAGTCAGTTAGCAAGGCTTGTTAAAGGGGAAATTGGTTCTTGTAGTAACAAACAATGTTTCATTTCAAGTCCTCCTTCTTAATTAGCCCTTTCCCAAGTTAAACCTGCCTTTTTCACCCACACAAATATTTCACTAATTTTATCTTATTTATTAGGCAGTCTTACTACAGCTTCTTCCATAATGGTGTTAAAAATCATATCATAAGCCTAGGGGAATATACTTTTTTAGGCTGTAAGATTTCTGATCAAATAAATAATTGTGCTGGTTTTAGTATTAAGAATTTTTAATATACTGCTTTTTACATAAGCAGCCACCTTGAATATTGGAAAATAAAGGAATAAAAAGACGAACTTAAAGGAAATTGTAAAAATTGAGAGTATGAATTGATGTTGTATTAAATATCTGATAATAGTGCTCATTGGCCAATCTTTGTTGTTTAGGGTTTTGAAATTATGCAATATTAAATATTTTCTTTTTACTATAGCATGGACTTTGCTATCAGTAAACTGAAGAAAGCGGGTAATCAGACAGGTTTCTACGTTCTTCGGTGCAGTCCTAAAGATTTTAAAAAATACTTCCTCACCTTCGCTATAGAGGTTCGTATTCTGCTTTAGATAGTATCTGTAATAATCTTTATTGCATGATAATAACGGGCCTGGGATGTTCAGTAAATTATTCTTAATTTTTCTCTTCAGAGTGTTTGTCTGCTGTGTATATTCTATAGCTACTTCTGTCAGATTGGCCAACTTTCAGGGTCTTGTGAGAAACTTCAAAATACTTGTATGGTAGAGGATGACTAATGACACATACCATGTGCCTAAGAGGACAAAGCACATAGAGGGAAGAGAGCTTGAGAGTTCTGAGGATGGTGGCATGGCTCTTGGGACTGTAGTAAATGTTTGGGTGGTGGAGCAGTTTGGTTGGTTTTTTCTTTTTTTAAGGTTTGGGGTTTTTTAGTTGGATTTTTCCCCTTGGATCTCTGCCCACCCCTGTCCTTGCCTCTATGGAATAGGGCTTTGTTAGACTGAGTGTGTAGCCCTTGGTGATCTGAGAGTCTCTCCTTCACAGGTCCTTCTGGATTTGGGTCTTGAGTTGTTCTCATCCCCAGTGCTGGGCCAGCCAGATTACTTGGCAGCTGTTACATCAATAGAGATCCCCTGCTAGATACCTGGTGTTAGCTAGAATGGGAACCGTGCTTGAAATGCCTGCAGTTCTCATGCAGCTAAAGAACCATATGTACCTCTCCTCTGTGAGACTGTAGTTTGTGATAGTACAGTACTTTAATATTGCTGTTATATAATTGCATGATCTTGTTCCATGGATGGGCTTCTCTTTAATTAAATTAACAGAACTACCTCTGGGTTTTTAACTAGGTAAGGTGATACAGGGATTTTTCTGCTGGTGTGCAGCAGGCTAACAAGTTCGCAAAATACTGTCACAGATACGAGTACCTTTCTGAAAATGACAAAATAATGTTGATGGAAAAGTAAACGACCATTTTAAGAGCAGTTTCACAAAAATTTTATGTCCAGTCAGTGAAGTATGTTTGACACAGAATTTTTTAAACTAAGAGATCAGTCCCCGAGCAAGCCTAGAGAGTCAAAGTCTGAGAGTCAAGCTTGTGAGTTAAGCCTGCCACTAACTGACCTGGTCAGTTTTTTGTGTTTGTTTTTTTTATTTTTTCTTGTTCTGAGTCTTTCTGGGCAAGCTGTTAGAAGGCTTTTGAGATTCAGAATTTGTTGGAACATTTTCTGCAGTGTTGACGTGAAGGACCATGAAAGCACTATTAAGAGCTCCTCTTGTTTAAAAATGTTTAATGGGATCTTTTCAAGTCTCATTGTAAAAATAATTCAGTGCATATTGAAAATCTGCGCTAGGAACTAATTGCTTAGAACTGTACTGTAGACAACAGAAAAATAGAAATACAGCTGAGATCTCCAAATGCTTGCCAAAACAACACAGAGCATGAGCATTTGGTCAATTGCTTCCAACAAAATTTTGTTTTGATGTTACCTCTTGTAAGGGTGAAGAAGCTTTCATTACTAGCTCAAAAGGATTTTTCCTAGGATCCATTATCTGTTTTCTCAGCTCCATCTTTTCAGGTTTCGTAACATTTGTTTTTCTTAGCATCAACATGCTAATTCCAGTGATGGGAGTAGAATCATGTTTTCTCAGAATCAATGTTACATAGTGAGAACAGAATAACAAATCATGGTAATATTTTGCTGAAGCATTCTTTCTTTAATTACTAGAGTGCTATACATTTAAGTAGGCTTTCAAGTACTAAATATTGATCTGTTTTATTTTTAATGGAAAAAATCTCTGCAGCGTGAGAATACCACTGATTACAAGCATTGCTTAATTACGAAGAATGAGAATGGTGAATATAATCTTAGTGGAACCAAGAGAAGTTTTGGTAATCTTAAGGATCTGTTGACCTGTTACCAGACAGAAACTGTCCGTTCGGACAGCATAATTTTCCAGTTCATCAAATGCTGTCCTCCAAAACCAAAAGGTAAGAAAAAAATTATTTCTAAGCTGAAGGGTTTGCAACTTTTAGATTAAAGATTTTAAAATAAGTTAACATTAAATGACACTCAGGTAGGTAGATCTCTATGTTCGTGTGGTTTTTTTTAAATTTCACTGACCTATTTGTTCACCTTCATAGTCATAGTTTTCAGCCAAATTTTACTTTGTTATGAGATCTTCCAGAGGTCTATGAGGTCTTCCAGAAAGAATCATGGTAGCCAGTTTCATGATTAGAAGCAAAACTGGTTTCTTAATTGCAGTGGGTTGTGTGCAGCGGTGTGTCTTCTTCAATGTGTGTTTTCATGTCTTGAGAAGGAAAGAGCTACTAAATCTATCATTTTTCACTGAGAATAGTTCCATAAGCAATGGAACCAGTAATGCCAGTGAATTTCTTTCATCGTTTGTTGGCATATTAGCTGAATTATGCCAAAGCTGCAGTGTGATTTCAACTTCTATTCAATACATACGGAATAGACCTCCTGCCTGAGGAGTGGATTTTTCTTGAATTTACATTAAAGGTTTTTGCCTAGCTTTTTTATTCATCATACCTTTCTCCTTTATGAGTTCTGATAACATCTGCCCTTTTTGCTTATTGTAAGGAGTACTGCTTACAGTTAATATTAGTCTTTGTCTCTATCCAAGTCCCTATTTAAACAAAAACTTGAGAGAACAGACTGTTTGATATCACTTTTACCTCTCTTAAATTTGATTGAAATTAGCCAATGGATTCAAAAGCTTAGAAGAGATTTGGCAAATATATATGCACATTATGGAGAATAATTTTGTAGCCTTATTTCCATCAAAACCAAAAATTTATATGCATACGAACTATAAATTATTAAATAAGTATAATAGCACATGCATGCATGCATGTGCCCACAGATATGTACCTATCAGCTTTAGTTTTACGAACAGACCGACTTTACTTTCTGGAGAGCCTTTTTTCAAAATCAGTTGAAGAATAATTACTCTGGTAAACATAAGGCAATGCGGATCACTGAAGTGCTGCCAAAGCAAAAGTATGTAAAAGCTTTAAAGAAGCATTAAAAAGATATGGACATCTTTAACAGAATGACTTCGTAATGTAAAAGAAGGAGGTGACTTGCATCCCCTTTTTCCACCTCTGATTGTTATTAGAAATACCGCAGAAGTTAAAATGTGAAAGGAGACAGGAATATTTTCAGAGTGTTTGTCAAAAGTAGGAGCAATTAAGAAACTTAAATTAGCTGAGTGAACCTAAATGTTTTTGCTGATTAGAAAGTCAAACTTTAAATTTGTTTAATGAAATATTGTGTGGCTTTTTCAATAAACTCAATGCGATACCTTCTTTTTGTTGGATTAACAGCTTCTCATTAATAATCTTTCTGAAATAATACTTGTTTAGTTTCATGTTTTACAAATTTACTTTGTTTTTCTTTTCCCCACCCTCTTTCTTCTCTCAGATAAATCAAATCTCCTCATCTTCAGAAGCAATAGTGTTTCTGATGTACCTTCTTCACCTACGCTCCAGAGGCACAATAATGTCAACCAGATGGTCTTTCACAAAATCCGGAATGAGGACTTGATATTCGTAAGTCTGTTAGATGCTTCTTCCGTGCAGGTGGTTGATTTAATACATACTAAGTTTTAAAAAACTCAGTATGTGTTTAAAAGAGCCGTATCTGAGCTAGAAGGTTTTGCTGTAATCTTTAGAGTTGTGAGAGAAAAGAATTTTTTAAAAATTTGTCATTGATACAAATAATTGTTTTGGTTTTTTTTTAAATAAGAGTTGTCCTTTTGACTGCAATAGCAGTTGTTTTCTTTATGTCTAGGGTTGTTTAAATACATTTTAGTAACAGCAATTCCTTCCTCTCTGGTTCTTGCAGCAAATTATTTTCTGAGAGCCTTAAGGAGTTTATAAAAAATGAACAAAGATTTAAGCTGCTTCAGATATAGTTGCTTCTTTGTCCCCTCAGCCTGACTCTAGAGGTGTGCGAGCTTTGAAGATTTGCATATGTATTATTTAGAGTACTTGTTTTAGAGAACTTTTGCAAAACAGGCAGAGATGGCTGATTTTTTTTTTCCCATCTGTGTCCTTCCTCTCTTCTAGGAGGAGAGTCTTGGACAGGGCACGTTTACTAAGATTTTCAAAGGTGTAAGGAAAGAAGTGGGAGACTATGGCCAGCTCCATCAAACTGAAGTTCTTTTAAAGGTGTTGGATAAAGTGCATAGAAACTACTCTGAGGTAGGTGTGATTGTTGACTACTATATAACATTTGTTCCTGCTATGTTGAGCATTACTTTTATTACAATAAATGAGTTATTTGTTATATGGTAGAGGGTTGTATGTTGAACAAAAAGCTCATTCTTGGCCTTGTAATGCTGGGAGGATGAATTTGAGACTGGCTTTGGGAAGTACACTTAGGTAATCTATTTCCCCCCTTTCCACCATCCGACAGAGAACTCAGAGCTAGCCACTGAGAACCAGAGAACAGTTTCTTTGTATGATACAACTACTGCAGGAGAGGTGGAATGGCCACAGAATTGCCTTTACCAGTAAATTCATTATGTACAGATGAGCCACTAACATTTACGTAAAATTACTTTCCTTTTGTAGGCTATCTTCAATGTTTTGGAGTCCTATTGTCTCTTCAGTAAAATCAACATTTCACATCAAATCATTAAAAATCAGAAATATTTATATATTAGAAGCACTTGCTATACGTAGAATCATTTATATTCACTTACACTTTCCACTGTTTGAGTGAAGCTGTGAGGAAACCTGAAATGCCTTTCTGCAAAAACTAATACACCCATAATGTAACAGAACCCAAGATTGTGAATGTGAGAATTTAATTTTGAATGCTTTAACAAGATTTGGTAGTGCTCAATATATTAATGTAACTTTATATGGCTGTTTATTGTGTATTTTGGTTATATAATTGTATCAAATTACTAATTAATCTAGCTGTATTTACAGCAAGCCAAGAGAACTGGTTCATTGTTTACTGAGCTTTTCAATTACTTAAAACAAATCTATATGAAAATGTAAGTGAAAAATGAAAAGACATTTCGGAAAGTTAATATTCATAAGGATATAGGCATACACTTTGGACAATTGAAAACAATAGAGAAACTATAACTCACATTTTAATTTTAATAAGCTGGGCAATATATTTACATTCTAAAGTTAGGTGAAAATCAGTTGTTAAAAAGACTAAGGGTACAGAAAGACAAATATAGTCACCTGAAGGAAAATGTACTAATTTTGCCCTTGTTTTGTTGGGTGAATAATCAGTACACAAGCAAGTGTAGTTGGAGATGCCACTGAAGAGAATAAAAAATGACTAAAGAAATAAAAGCATCTGAAACCTTCCTGGCAAGGTTAGGTAAGGTCTCACAGTAGTGGATGGGTGATATAATACTTCTTGTCTTTTAACTTAATAATGTGCTATGAAGAAATAAATTGGAAACTGAATACTGCATTATGAAAGAATAAATTGGAAACTGAATAGTGCGTCATGAATTTGTCTGTGGTTTACTTTAGTTAGTTAACTGACATGGAAGAAAAGATTCTTTTTAAAATGTGGAGATACACCTGCCTGCAGAAAAAGAGATTGCTGACCTCTTTGGAATGTGGATTGTCAGTTATTAAAAAAAAACAACCCCACAGCCAAACCTAAACCAATCACAAACAATGTTACGTAGGGTATTTGCAATGAGAAGGAAGTTGAAATGTTTTCAAAAGTGTATATGTGTTTTAATAAATCTATTAGAGATCATGTAGTGTTTTGGGGGGTTGTTTTCACTGATATTTATTCCCTCTTTCTCAATCTCTCTAATGTTTTGGAGTTTTGTTATGACTGGTATTTATTCTCTCTCAATCTCTCTCTCCTCTTCCTCAAAGTCTTTCTTTGAGGCAGCAAGTATGATGAGCCAGCTTTCTTACAAACACTTGGTGTTAAATTATGGAGTCTGCGTATGTGGAGAGGAAAGTAAGTAGAAATTAGTTATCTTTTTGTACTAATTTCATACGGCTGTCGTTAGAGTTTGCCATTGGTTCTGGGTAAAAGCAGGGGAAATAAAAACAAACCAAAACAACCTGGACAACGAATACATATTCACGTTGCAGTAGTATTAGTCTTGGTGTCTGGGAACTAGTTAGTATGGTGATAACAAAGAAAATGGAAAGTTATGTAAATGCAGTCAGTGTGAGTACTAATCTTTGTAAATGACTTGCAGTTGTGTCTGTTCTGTCTGAAAATCTCATTTCTGAAAAGTTTTGCTGAACTTCTGAAATGAGCTTTTGAAATGCCAGAAAAAATTGCGCTCCTACACTGTATCAACTGTGTTTAGTTAGAAAGGGAAGTGCTTGGCTACCCAGGAAAATCTTCATTTACTGTCATCAGAAACACAGAAACTGCTACCCTTTCCCATCCATGTGCTGACTTTGTGAGGACAAATACTGCTTTGGGAAGTTTAGTTTAGAAATCCCATTCTGAAAGCATGATATCCCATTATTTCAACAAAAACACTACAAAATGTTAACAAAGATAAAATCTTTGCATTGCCTACAGAAGTAGGATGTGTTTTCTGATTAGCTTACTGCATTGTGACTATGTATTAATAAAAGAACACCTGAAATACATTTATAACATCCCGTAATGAAATCTTAATTTTGGACAATTGTCATGCTTATGTGGGCTGTCTTCAAATATGAGCTACTTTGGCAGTTTTTCCTCTTCATTCCGTCTTTGGGCAGAAATGTCAGTTTGCCCTAAAACTAGACATTTGTAACAAAAGAAGCATTTTATAACAACTGTATAAGTATACTGTGTAGACAGTTGTCTGCATGAAGAGAGAAAGAATTTGCAAAAGGGAGGGTGGATTCTGAATCAGTCAGGGTTTGCTTCTCTTAGGAGGCTGGAAAAGGCACAGCACCATGTTTGGCTAAGAACTTGTTACACGAGTTTCTTCACAAAAATGCCCAGAAGTGTTTTTTCTAGTTTATTTGTTGTACCATGTAGAGGGACTACATGTAAAATTTCAGGTAGATCATGTGTATAATTAAAAAAAAAAAATTATCCGAAGAGATATGTGGTTACTTATTTCTCCTTTAGATCACAGTTGTCCTCTATAGATGGTTCTATTTCTGAAGGCAAGAGACTTGCTGCAGTTTAGCAAGAGGCAGTTACTACGAAATAGGAAGAGGGGCTGAGGTTTTTTTCTGTGAGTTACACATTTGATGTACAGATTTGATGAAAATTGCTTCACATAAGTGTAAGAAAAAAAGAGGTTTGCTGTCTATAAAATGAATTTGTTATAAAAATCAGTTTATGTTATAACCAAATATAATACCAGTAGTTTCCAGTGTCTTTAGAGTCTAAATGAGAAGCACTACAATGTGAGCATCTTACAGCTGAAGGCAAGAGTTCAGTCATGCAGTTTGAAATTGTTGTGTTGAAAAATGATGAAGACTGTACAGTACTGTGAAATGGATCTTGTTTCTTGGGTTATTCACTGGATGACTGCATGGAGACATCTCTTATATATATACACCAATGGGTTTTTTTAGAGCAAATACTAGTCTGTTTTCAAGAAGAGTATCTTTTGTCAGCAAAGGATCATTTTTTTTCCACTAAGAATATAGATTTTAAACAACTAAGAAGTGAATGACTTGAATGTTATTCAACTCACTACATGGATAATGCTGTACACTGCTATGCTGTATTAGAAGTTATGTTATTTATGGTGTCTTTCAAGTAAGGGTGGAAGGATGTTTACTGGATTTGTTCAGGTGGAAATGTATTCTCTAAAAAACTATTAAATCTGGTAATTCTGCGTTTGAGAAGAGATTTGGCAAACTTCCACACCCTGAAGAAGTATAAAAAACATAGAATATTTTTGGCAATATGATAGATGTCATACAGCTTCAAATTTATAGTTAGTTCACCAGGAAGGTATCAAAGAAAGAGATGAGTAGTACTAAAGTAAAGAATGGAATTTCGGGAGAGATTATTTGTTGTTGGTTTTAATTGTTACTTTGTTTACTGTTACTGTTTTAAATCAGACATCCTTGTACAAGAATATGTAAAATTTGGATCCTTGGACACATATTTGAAAAAGAACAAAAATGTCATCAATATCTTGTGGAAGCTTGAAGTAGCCAAACAGTTGGCATTAGCCATGCATTTTCTGGTAAGTAGTTTATTCATCAGTTTTGTTAATGGCTGAATTCAAGTGTTTCAGGCTAATACATGTAGAACGGCTGAAATACTACCCTACTACTTGAAACTCTAGAGGGTATTTGAAAATGGGCTGGGCATATACCAGGTAGTTAGTGGATAGCCAAGGACAGACCTTTGTATCTTGCAAAAAATGTAATTTAATTTCTCATTCTTTTTTTATGCTTTATGTTTTAATGTGAAGTAAAAAGATGTTTCCAGTAAAAATTCTTAAACTTTCTTTTCCTGCTTCCAACCCCCCTCAAGGAATCAGTCCTTCCTGGTTTTCCCATCTCAGCTCATGATGCAACATAAGCTATTTCCTGGAAGTGTTAGTAGTTAACCACTGGGAAGTGAAATCATTTTGCTGTTCAAACTGCTAGTACATTCTTTTTGTGCCTTAGATCCTAACATTACAGTCTGTTTAATTCAACATAAAGGCCGTTATTTGAGACAGGATATGTGATTAGATGAATCTTCCCTTTAACAGAATTTAAATGTTCTTGTATTCACTTTAAATGGATCATACTGATGGATCAGTATTCTTCGGAGCTGAGGTACATCAAATAGTTTTAAACTCGAGATTGTAGGTAAATAATTAAAATGGATGAAAATTGGCTAGAAATTATAACTCTGAGTGGAACTGATGAAACATTTGAGATTGGATTAACTTAATCTATGATTGTTACTTTCTTTGCTGATGTTTCCCTCATCCTGTAGAACATCGGGTTTTTAATACTTTTTAAATAACTCTTCAACTATAAGATTAATTTTTTTTGTCAGTATGTAAAGGATGCATTTCTGTCGTAGGAGGATAAAGGCCTTGTTCACGGGAATGTCTGTGCAAAAAACATCCTGCTTATCAGAGAGGAAGACAGGAAGTCTGGAAACCTTCCATTTATAAAACTAAGTGATCCTGGAATCAGTATTACAGTTTTGCCAAGAGACAGTAAGTCTTTGTGTCAGCTTTCTTGTTTAATGCTTCTGACTTAAAAAGTAAGTTTAGGTTTGGTTTTTTTCTGGCTATTTTTCTGTTATAGTAAGTTCCTGCATCCATCTGTCACTTCAAAATTATCTGTGGAGTCCTAGTCAGCAGTTTTGAGTGTATGTTCTTTATCAGCAAATAGTTACAGGAAATAAAGCCACAGTTCTCCATTGTGTGAGGTTTTTTTTCCTGCTGTTCTCATTTTCAACTTTTTTTTTCACTGGTAGTTCTATAAGGATGCTATAATGTACCATGAGTAAGTCTGTTGCATCTGCAGGTAGCTGCTGGACTTTGTATCCTGTTATTGATCAAGATTAAATTGATGTATTTTATAGCTTGAAGAAGCTTTCAGAGTTGAAAGTAAAAGCACTTCTGAAAATGCTGCCCAGCAGTTGAAAATCATCTTCAGTGGATTTCTTGGTGAATACTTGAAACATCACCACTTGAGGATGCTAAAAATACTGGGCTGTCATCTGCCATTGAGGCTGTTCTAATGCTTTATAAACAGCAAAATTAATGAAACGAAAAGAAATGAAAAGTGTGTGCAAGGTTGTTATGCTAATGAAATTGAAGTAACCTTACTATTCTTTATATAGTCTTTTTAATCATTTTGGAAAAATGAACACTTGGTTATTTTATACATGCCAAAAGAAATAATGCATCTAAGAGACTATAAGCAATGCAGTGTCATTATTTTCCAAAAAAACTGTTTAAAACTCTCTCATTAATCTTAAGAGTTCTCATTTTAAGGAGCTCTAAATCTATATCAGTACAATACCATGTTTTAACTTTTTACTACAATTAGTGTCAAGCTTAAAAATTGAATATTATGAAATTCTTTGTTTTGGCACCTTTTGCTGTGCTGTAATGTGCCAACCATGAGCAAAGCACTCTTTACTCTGCCATGCAGTTCCTTTGTGGTGGCTAGTAAATCTTGGTAACACTGGGGGAAATACAGAAATCAGAGCAAAACTACAATGTGGAAATGATGTTAAAGAAGTTTTCTAACATTAGGTTCATTTTACAATAAAACTAATGGTCCTCCACTCTGATTCATAAATATTATTTTTGTACATATTCTGTAGCTTTTTTGTTTGAGGCAGAAACAAAAACTTGGAAAGGTATTAAAAGCATATTGGAGAATGAAATACCTATGGAAACTAAAGTAATTTTTACTAAATCAAGTACGTTATAGAATTTTCTGGTTTTATTGTTCATCTTGACACGATATTTCCTTTGCGTGATTGCACAGTTCTTCTTGAGAGGATACCATGGGTTCCACCTGAATGTATTGAGAATCCCAAACAATTAAGCCTGGCCACAGACAAATGGAGTTTTGGTACTACTTTGTGGGAAATCTGCAGTGGAGGAGACAAACCTCTGAGTGCACTGGATTCTTCAAGAGTAAGTATTACTGGATCTGCAGTCATAGAAGTTCTTTGGACGCTTCTAGTTTAAAACGTCTGCTCTTGTGAATATGTAAGCATGTAAAGTGGTGTGGCCCATGACCACTGTAGGAAAAGAACACTTTTACTCATAGATAATGATCAGAAGTGATGATTTTAGGTTTGGTTTTATGTTGTTTGTTTAGATTTTTATAGGGACAAGGTACAGCGTTGCCTGTATTATCTTGTTCATGTTTCTGTTGCTTTGTTGCAGCAGTGTATCACTTTAAACAAGAAGTATTCCTAACAATGTGCATGGATTTTAATTGGTGTTTTTCTAGTAATTGAACACCTTAAGTACCACAGGACTTTGTGGGTTGCAGACAATACTGCTATTTAAGCTAAAACAGAAAAAGTAACTTTGTCTCAGCTAGGGGCATGGTTGGAGGGGAAACACATTCCATAAAAATATTTCTTATGTAATTGCTTCCTTAGTTGGAAGTAAAAAGATTATTTCCTTTACCAGGCTACAAAAAGATTTGTAGTGGTATTTTTATAAATGGACTGTTACCTTCTTACAAAGCCTGATCTGATTTCTAGGATGTTACGATCAGCTCTTATAATAGTCTCCAAGGTCTACCTAGACCTAGCTTATAGATACTTGGGTATTTCAGAAGTGGCTCTCCTCTCCTGTACTGATACGCATTCTTTCATAACACTCATGAAGCTTTTTACAAGTGGAGGAGCTCAGCCAACTCGCAGGTGGATATAATTTTCTGCTGGACTCATCCAGTTGAGGTTTTCAGAAATTACCGACAAAGGAGACACCATCTTTCCCATTACCATTCTCTATTTTCTTTTCTTCCACCGGTAGCTGAGTGGGAATTTCAGAACAGATTAAATTATTGCAGTGTTGCTACATTGTTGGCCTTGGCTTTTGATATAAAATGGTCATATGTGTGTTCCATGAGATAACGGATCTAGCTTGAGAGCACGATTTCTTGCCTGCTCTGGTGAGAATGCTAAGGCTTCTGCACCTCTTCATGGTTGTATATTAAAGTGGCTTTCATCTATTTAATTCCAGAAACTACAGTTTTATGAAGATAGACACCAGCTTCCTGCCCCCAACTGGACAGAACTAGCAAACCTTATAAACAACTGTATGGATTATGAGCCAGATTTCAGGCCTTCATTTAGAGCAATTATACGTGACTTGAATAGTTTGTTCACTCCAGGTGAGTCTGTGATACAACAAGAATGCATTAGACAAAAAGAGCCCTGATTCCTGTTGGTTTATTTTCATACGGTGCCTTCCTTTTTGGTGTGTTGACTCAGAACCATCTCCAAAGCAGCCCTGAAATCTAAGTTTGTAAGGACACTATGTTACTGCTTTTTTAGTTTTCTCTAAAAGAGAACACATTAAAAGTTAGGATTATCGTTCAAAGCAGTTTTATGGTTTGATTAATGTCTATCACAAACATTCTAGTCTCTTAACCAAGTATGTTACGATTGTGACTGTCTTTCTTTTTTCTCCCAATAAAATACACAGGTATCTTTCTTTTTTTGAAGTGGCAGGTGCGTGTTATCACAAGCCTTTGTGAAGTTTACATTTCTCCCCTCTGCTATAGTGGAGCTGTTGCACAATAGTTACTAAATTTGAAGTACAATAGGTGTGCAAAAAAGAAAATAAGGAAATTAAAGCAAGACTCACAATGAGTCATGTCAAATCATTTGGCTTTTTTGTAATACATCTTTCTCTTTTACTGCAAATCACTATATAGAAATTAAGGTAGTTGTTAATATTCTACTTAGCTTGGGCTATGCGAAGCAAAGATGGAACATGCCATGATTGTAATAAGTGTTTTCATTCTCTTATTTGCTTCTCTGTGCCTCCTGTTCCCTTTCTCCCTTCCCTTTTTCCTCCTACTCCTCAGATTATGAGCTATTGACAGAAAGTGATATGTTGCCAAATATGAGAATTGGAGCACTTGGATTTTCTGGTGCTTTTGAAGATAGGGACCCAACACAATTTGAAGAAAGACATCTGAAGTTTTTGCAGCAGCTTGGCAAGGTAGGATGTTTTGAAATTCTCTAATTGTCTAGGAAAGAACTGTCTTTTTCAGTTGGTTTCTGATGACCTCACATGCAATATTTACATTGAAACTTCTGTTGCAGAAATTAATAATTCCAGTCATATCTGATCACAACATGCAGTTCCTTGGGGATCTTTTTCGGGTTCACAATATCATAAGAAAGGTAGCTGACCTCTACAATGAATCCAGTCACACCAAAAGGCTAAAATCCTTTTCAGTAATGCAGAGCTGCATCTGACATAATCTTTTTTTTTTTTCTTTTTTCAATAGTTAGTATTCATTTAAAAATGCTTCAGAGCAGTCTTGCATAGAACTAGCGCAGCTGGAGTTTTTGGTGCATGCATATTCTGAGAAGTCTGAATATGTAGTCCCTGAATTCAGTAAAGTCTTTGAGAGAGATATATATAGGCCTTGAACTTTTTAGGCTTTAGAAATCAGCATTTGGTTACTTGGTTTGCAAGTCATTGCAGCCTGGCTGTGTGAAAGCATGCCTAGACAGATGACCAAGTGCAGCTGGCAGATCTTCACCCAAGTGCCATTTTTCCAGAATGGTTTCTTGCTGTTTTATGTTTTTTATTCATGACATGATAGCTATATATTTATTTGACTCCAAATATTAATGAAAGCAAGCCTGAAAATGAAGCAGCAAAACTGCTTCTGTTTGTAGATGGTTGGCTGTTGACTAAAAATGGTAGCATAGCACAGGGAGAGGAACAGAGTGGTAGATGACTGCATAAAGGAAGATAAAATATAAACAGAGGAAGGCAAGAAGACAAAACATTGAAACAAATGGGGGAAGAACCACCAAGAAACAGAGGAGAACTAAGAACCAAGAGGAACCTAAATGTAGGGGGTTTTGCAAGTGCAGGAAAAGGAGTATCCCACTGATCGTTTGGAAGTGCAAGTGGAAATTTGTGAAGAAGGACATCACGCCCTCTCCTTTCCCTCCTTCACTGCCATGCCATTTGCTTCCTTATGGAAGGAAGTAATCCTGCACTGTTTTTCTCTCAGGGAGGTTTTGTGGCATTTCACTTAATTAATTGTGGTCACCTTAATGCTGATACAGTGAATACTGAAGCAGTATGAACAAGCACTAAGAAAGAGTCAATGATGTGGAGTTGTTTTCAATTCAAGTGTTTCCATTTGTGATCTAGGGAAATTTTGGCAGTGTTGAGATGTGCCGGTATGACCCCCTGCAGGATAATACTGGGGAAGTGGTGGCTGTGAAAAAGCTGCAGCACAGCACAGAAGAGCACCTTAGGGACTTCGAAAGAGAAATTGAAATACTTAAATCTCTGCAGCATGATAACATTGTTAAATACAAAGGAGTATGCTACAGCGCAGGTATGTGCTATATTGAATACACCTTCAGGTGTACATCTAATTATGCATACTGAGAAATTCAGAGAGGTAAGTGTTTATGAAGGTCCTTGACTTGTTCTAACTTTACCAGAGCTTAAGAGAGTACAAAGCAAAGGAAATAGTGTCTGTCGTATACTACTCAGTACAAGGTGGACATTTTATTCAGTTTCTTTATCTTAAAGCATAAAAGTCTTCCTAGAAAAGCATTTAGAGTTTAGTAGGAAAATGCAACCATTTTGTAACTGTTGTTGGTTTTTGCTCAATGTAATGTCTCAGAGTGGATATTACCAATTCTTGTACAGCCTATACAGTAAAAGACTAGACAGTAAAAAGTTTCAGAAAAAAAATGTATTTAAATGAACTGTTGATGCTATTAAAGTTGATGAATGAAAGTATGGGTTCTCCCCAGGATCTTGCTGTAAAAAGAAGACTATTGGGTTCAAAATCAGACTAAGTTTATAAAGATGGTAAAATTGCTGACCAGTTGATGTTAGTTGCCATTCTGAGTTTCATTTCAGCAATGAGAGGGAATTACATAAACACGGATATACACGTGGAACTTTTGCTTTGCTTTAGGAATAGTAGCTGAAGTATTGATGAGATGATCCTGATTAGTGATGCTGTGTATGTTAAGCATATCCACATTATTGTTATGTTTGAATAAATGGCATTCCCTGAACAAATGCAGTTAACTATTATATGAAAAATTGCATAGTGATGTACATAGAATATTAGCTTTTTGCTATTAAGCCTATTTTTTATTACTTTCATTCATAAACATTTGTAAATATTATATTTCAAAAGTTGTAATTGGAAAATGATGGAAAAAATTAAGTGTATTTTTTGTTGTTGTAAAAGGTCGTAGGAATCTAAGATTAATTATGGAGTATTTACCGTACGGAAGTTTACGAGATTATCTGCAGAAACATAAGGAGAGGCTGGACCACAAGAAGCTTTTGCTGTATGCTTCTCAGATATGCAAGGTAAGAAATTTAAGGTGATAGATATTTTTCAACAATTTTTTGTCTCTTTGGTCTCATTTGTCTCAAAACAACCATCAATGGTTGTTTTGGTGTGTCTTTTATAATACTGTTAGGCTGGTAGCACCATATAACCCTAAAAAAAATAGCAATACATTTTCATGTACTCAAGAACTGGACAAACTTCTGGTCTGCTGATTGAGGCAGAATATACTGCACTTATTGTTGTTTGTTTTATAATTTATAAAATTATTTATAATTTATTTTATAATTTGCTTAGCTTATATTTCTTTCAGAAGAATTAAAACCTCTTTTCTCCCTAATGAGAGCCGAAGTAAAACATACTCACCCAGACAAACTGTTCATGACATACTATAACAGATTTTTCAGAACTTGGACATTCAACTATAAAAGCACTATAACATCATGTATATGTTTAAGAAATTTACTTTAAAATGTAAATGATATTAGCTTATTTAGCAGAAAGAGCAAAGATAGCTGATTTCTATATGTAGAACTAGAAGTGCCCAAAGCTGTAATAAATTATTTGCTAGTTTCAATGGTTGGTACTGAACATCTTCCATAAAATTTTGAAAATGGGCAAACATCTAATCTTTATTGTGATATCTCATTTCCTCAGAAAGAGGGCTTGGGCCTACCCTGTTTTTATTCTGTTGTTATACTCCAGATACAAGAAACTAGGGACACTTTAGATTTCATTGCATGTTCAATAGTTTGGGGAAGGGAAAAAGAAGGTGGGAGGAGGAGGGGGCAAGGGGAGAAGAGAAAAGGAAAAAGAAAAAGGAAAAAAAAAAGACACCCTACACCCTCAAGGCATGTACTATAGAAGTATTTTTAAATTCCTTTCCCCAATACCCACATCAAAGATACGGAAACAGTAGGTTACTTAAAATTAATGAGTATTCTTCAGGGTGTGCAGCCCACATATATTGTTATGTCTGCTAATTGTGCCCTGCCACATACAGAGCAGAAGACTTTCCTTCTGTGATATCTTCAGAAAAGGCCTGACAGGAATCAGGCAGGAGAATCTCTGCAAGAGCTAAGATTTCTCCAGGCATTCAAACTTTCACATGGTGAGCAGAGCTTGGCAGTTCCCTGCTTGAAAATGGACTGACGCAGTAAAACTTTTAGCTACTGAACCTGGGGCAGGTACAGAAGGATGCTGCGTGCATCATGTGCTTCACTGAAGCAAGACTACGTGTATAGTCTCCAGCAAAACCTCCTTGATGGTCAAGCAATGTGCAATGAGGTTGGAAAACAGAAAATGTTCACAAGTCTGTAGCAAGTGTCAGTTCTTTTCACAGAGAGAAAGGATTGAATGTGTTACCACCCACACAAAGGGGTTAAAAAGCCCTCTGATCTGTGTCTCCTGTAACAGGCATAAGAAATTATCTCAGTATTATTTCTGCAAGAAAATAACTTGGTATCAGTGCTGGTGAGTCACTGAAGACAATCATCCTTCAGGCAAAGAGCTGGAAGAGTCTTAACACTCGGTGTCACCTAGGAGGATGGTGACAGTGAATCTTTCACAGATCAAAGAAGCAACAGGGATTTTAAACACACCAAGGCTGCAGCCACTTACCTGCTTTATCCTGTGGCCATCTCAGCCTGCTACCTGAAGGGTCATAACATGTCTGCCCTGTTCACTTTCATAAGAAGCTGTGAAGCTTGCACAGGCTGAGTCTTCAGGCCCTATCCAAAGCTTTATCCAAAGCCTCAAGGAACAGTAGTGGCAACCTATCTCAGGACCCTGGTCTCTGAGACAGAGGTATGTGATGGAGAATTGGAAGGTGGATTTTCACCTTTGCAGGCAGTGCAAGTATGGCAGGAAACTTTGGGAAAGGAATTGTATTCAGAAGGTACAAAGAAAGGGTTCTTAATGTGTGTGTCTGTCTACATAAACATACATAAAAGAAGCACTGAGACATTACAGGTCTTCAGGACGGTGACGAAAAGCCATAGTAGATGAAATGGCTGCTTCCTAACTACCTAAGCACCTACCAGGAGGAAGGGAGCTAGAATATGCCTTCTCCAGATGCTGAAGTGGGAGAATGTCCTGCTTTCATGTGACAAAGCATGGGAACGTGCAGTATCAGAATGTGGAAAGACCACATATAGGACTTGCTCTTGAAGTATCTTCTCTTCACTTCTAAGGGAAGTAAAGAAAAATTAACGGTGTATATTTCTTGCACTGTTGTTGCTGTGCAACCTGTAAAGCAGAGGTTATATTGATCACTTGAAGATTTCACTCTAATCTGCAGCATTACTTTAAAACAACTTAGTTAAAAATGTAGTGAGTACTTAGTATTAGGAAAATGGGATCCGAATGCTTTCCCTTCTTTAGCTGATCGCATTTCCCTCTAGTTGTTTTTTGGTTCTCTTTCAACATTTGCTCTTTCAGCATGTCACATCTGTTCTCTGTGCTGTGTATTTCTGTCACTCTGTTATTTTGGGTTTTTTAATAAAAAAAATCTTTTTCCCTCTGCCTTGTTGCTCTTCTCTCAAACGTACAAGAGCAAAATGAAGAAGGCATGCCTGTAGCTGAGGGTTAAGATGAGTGTGCTTGCTTACTTGCTGTGTTTTGCCTCCTTGCTACCATACTGAGAGAGGGTTCCTGACTTGAAGGATATTTTTTTGTGCATATCTGGGAAAAGCAGCATTTTCAGAGATGGCCTTTTTCTAGTGGTGATGTTTCTGTAGATGCAAATGGTTCTGTAGACAGCAGCAGCTGTCATCTGGTGCAGCTTGTGCTATTAGTACAGCTTGTCTGGTGGCAAGCGGTAGGACTCTACATTCAACTTTAAAGAATCCTGACAAAAGAATGGCAAGTAAGGAATTTAACTTCTCCGTGCATCTGATTTTGGGCATGTTCTTTTTTGCTTTTTTGGATCTGCATTTTATTAATGCTAGATGATAGAAGAAGAGGCTAAGATTAGATTTATTTTTCTATGTCTTGATGCTTACAGTGCTTCAGGTGTCCTTGCTGGAGATCCCAACTTTAATGTTAGAAATATTTGAAATTACATCATTAAACTCAACTCCATTGTTAGAGTAGTGCCACAGGATTATGATTTCAACTACAAATTGAATGATTTCAATTGAGTTTCTCTCTTAGCCTGGAAAATACCTGTTTAATAGAAAAATTACTATAATCAGAGAAACTTTAGGACTCTTTTCCTTACAGTATTTAGTAGTAGTAAAAAGTTACAGCGTTCATATAGACTGGTTGTATCAGAAACCCAGGAGTCTCACTTTGAAAAAGCTACGTTTGGTATTTTTTGGAATAGCAGTGGGTAAGTGGGTAGTGAAGAACCGGGAATTTTTGAACGGTTTTGGAGTGGGCTGCAAGTAAACAGCAGTGCCACCTTGCGGTGCTATGAGGTAACAAGAGTCTGAGAGGAAGGGTAGACTTTGGAGACAAACTATTTCTGAGGTTTCTCACTCAAAAAAAAAAAGAAGAAAATGTTTTGGCAGTAATAGCATAACATTAATGTTCAAAACGTTGGATTGATGTTTTGTCACAGCAACTGCTGGAAATATAACAATAAGCAGAGCTGTTTTGGTGAATAATGGTCCATAGAGAAGAGAAACAAGACAGGTAGGAATACAGTCAGAGAATAGTTGTCAAATTAAAGAAATCATAATATAAAGTTTCATAAAGCAATCAGGAAAGCAGATGTACAAAGTGAATAAAAAAGATTAAATGAAATGGGTAAGTAGGAGGGTCTTCTCATCTGCCGTGGATTGTGTGGTTTAGCCGATTTTGTTTTCTTTCTGCCTATCACTGGCAAACTGCATTTGGCCACAGAAAGGAGCTATAACAGCTATCCATCTATCTTATAAAAGAACGGCTGGCTCTGAGGGGTGCTCAGTCTATCTCCCTTCAGTTAAGGGAAGTCCCTGCACTTGGAAAAATGTAACTCCTCAGAGAATTACAAATGTTCAAACACATCGATTTTGGTAACAATCCATGTTTGGTTTTAACTTTGAGATTAGTTCATCTCTTTAGGGGAAGTGCAGCTACTTAATGGTATTTTCCTATTGTGTTTGTGAACTTTTCTCCTAGGGCATGGAGTATCTGGGTACAAAAAGATATGTTCACCGGGATTTAGCAACCAGAAATATCTTAGTGGAGAATGAGAACAGAGTAAAAATTGGAGACTTTGGATTGACGAAAGTCTTGCCACAAGACAAGGAATACTACAAAGTAAAAGAACCTGGTGAAAGCCCTATATTTTGGTAAGTCTTCCTTTGGTATGTGAAATCATGGCATGTTTTCAGTTTTTGCAGTTCAGTCAACTGTTTTGCACATTGTGGAATTTTTAAGTGCAAACTCCAAATCAGTTACCCAGCATCGTGAAGGTCACATGCATGATGTTTGACTTTACAGAACAGAATGTAACTGTAAGACTTCTAAACATATTTTTTTTAAATCCCTCTAAATATTACCAAAATATTTAAAAGAAATAGAATGCAACAGGGAAGATATTCAAAGATAACAGAAATCTGAAAGGGACCATTACCCAGGATGCTTTCAAAATTTTAGACCTTTCAAAGGTTCCCTAAACACTGGTCGTTTATATCTTCTACCTGAGATCTGTTGGATAGACCCTCTGTTGACCAAGTGGAGTTAAATGCCACAGACTGTAATTAGCCAGGATAAAGTGTTGGGTTGAATACTCAGATAGATGTCTGTATTTGGGCATTGAGCTTCCAGAGAAGGTCCAAATTATTCCAAAATGCAGTAATGTTCCCAACGAGCTGCATTTAGTTTGGAAAGGAAAAGAATACTCTGTGTAGACTGTGAGATATTGAAGGATTATGAAATGAAAATTGGTAGACTGTATTCAGAATACAAAATATATACTTCAGTTCTGTTCTATAAAGACATAGAAACACTTTAGAAAATACACTGGCATATAACTGTGATAGACACCATTTTATGTCCTGATAGCAAAAGAAAATGCCATTCCATGCATGTGATTTGAGTCTATATTTTAGTCTGCCTTAGGCACTGTAAAAATTTCATATTTAAAGAAGAAATAATATGAAATGGCAGCTTAGTAGATGTAAAATTTTGGTGGTAAAATTCAAGCCTTGAACTGTGTACCAGGTACTTCTGGACTTACTGAAGGTGATGGAAGGATGCTTACTGGCTGTAATCATCTTTCTTTCCAGGCCTTATCACATGAAAATCTTGTTTACTCGAACTACAGATAAGAAAAGTATCTACAACTTTGTTGGAAAAAAACAAACTTGGATACAGTTATCACTAACTGTATTTGTTTGAAGTGGTTTGTGTTTTCAATGCCAATTAACTATCATTGACAGAATAGTTACTAATGAAGGTACTGGAAGGAAATGAGAATGTGCTGATGCCTATGAACAGAGAACACTTATTCATGAAAGAATATCTTCAAAACCAAAAAGACACATGTTACACAGAACAATATTGCTTTTGCCGTGTGTTGCAGGTATGCTCCAGAATCTCTGACGGAAAGCAAATTTTCTGTGGCCTCAGATGTGTGGAGTTTTGGTGTGGTCTTGTATGAACTCTTCACATATATTGACAAGAGCAAAAGCCCACCAGCTGTAAGTATATAGTTAATGGTTATCAGAGTTTTCTTATTTGTTTATTTAAATTTTTGAAAATATATAGGTTGTGCCTGTACCTAAATAGATTAATATTTACTGACCCTTTTCTGGAGATACCTTAGTGTTTATGAGGAAGCATCCAATCAGAAGAATCAACATGCTAAAAGGTATTAGTATCAAGCCATAAGAGGGAAGGGAGATCTGAAAATTACCTGATAGTCTGTACATATCTTATCCATCATGTAACTCCTAACTGTTGAAAAAAAGATTTTAAAATCTTTCATTATAGATTGTTTTTTCTTGTCATTTGTGGGGAGTAATTCCAGATGCAGCTGTTTCATTGCAACATGACAGGTATTTTTAAAAATGCCATTCCAAATCTGAGGCTCAGCCAAATAAATATGTTAACACTAAGTTGATATAAATAAGGTAACCTAACAGCTATTTGGTTATCTTACAGAACCCAAGTTAGGAAGTTATTGAAGTTCAAGAAAGAAAGGGAGTGGCTTTTTGCAAACTGTTGGCAGACTCCTTTAAAGCCAAATTTATAGTGGATAGAGGAAAAATACTGGGATTATTGATATATTCTCTGGACTTGTAATTTTTATTTTTATCATTGTGAGATACTATTACATTTATTCTTCTTATTATTTATTATTCTCATAAGAATTTTCCCTTGGTAAGAATGTTGCAGCGTCTTTTTTTCCTTTAAAAAATTTTTATGACAGTGGGCTTTCTGTTTCAGGAATTCATGCGCATGATTGGCAATGATAAACAAGGGCAGATGATTGTATTTCATTTGATAGAGCTTTTGAAGAATAATGGACGACTGCCAAGACCGGATGGATGCCCGGATGAGGTGAAGTATTATCTTAATATGTTACTGTAGTCTGGAAGGTGCTCAGTCAGGGTGAGTACCTGGCAAATGCAAAACTTGCGTTTTGTTCTGCTTGGATTACTGAAGTATTTATACAAGTGGAATGGCTGTGCTTCTATTTTACCAGTTGTATGATGAGTACAATCACAGTTCTGATTCTTTAGGTTGCATTTCCTCAGGAGCCTAGAATGTAGTCTTTCCTAAATATATGAAGTAGGACTGTTATGACTGACTGCTGTACTGGGGCACTGAGGCTTCTATTGGAAAAATATAAATTTATTAAGGCAATGAGATTAGTATATAGAACTTATAGTTCCATGGGAGTCTCATAGGGAGATTCTTGTTCAGAGCTGTGAACTGTGGGTTCTTTTGAAGTCTGTAACATTTAGCAGAAGTATCTTAATATCTACGTAAGTTTTTCACGCTTAATTCCAAGATTTAAAGAACTCTTATCTTGGTTATTTTCCTTATGTGGCTCTTCCCTCCTAAAGCGTAGGAATACCCATGTTTATCATGTATTTTATTCATTATCAAGCATTCTCAGCCAATAGCTACATGGAGACCATAAGCACAGTTAACTATATGAATCAGATTCTGTATGTTCAGGGCCTTCAGATTTGTATTCTGGTTCTTCATAGGTACTGAAGTGTATATAGTCATAGGTACTGAAGTGTATGTGTAGCCATTCTCAGAGCACACAAACTAATTTATGTTCTTTTTTTTTTTTTGCTAAATACACCAAATGTTTTTTAAAAATACTTTAATACTACCTCTAAGATTTCTAGCTTTCTCTTCTTCAGAGTAGGGTGCACTTCATCCTGAGTCAAACTGGTAGGTCTGCGTAGGTGAATCAGAATCAGTAATGAAGGAATATAAGTAAAATAGGTATGCTTTCTAACGTGTATAACTTCCAGCTCAGATCAATTGTTGCAACCCTTTAAAGTCAAGCATGCTTGGCAATAATTCAAGAAATAATCCATTCAAAACTGGAGACAGAGTAGAGATCAGGGTCAAGGGGTCTAGCAGAGAAGAGAAGGAATGGTACAGGTGGGGCAGGGAAGCCATGGGGGAAGTGGGAGTTTACAGACAATCAAAAGAGAAGTCTTTGAAGTAACCTTTCTTGCATTGTATGTGTGAGTTCAACAATTGTTGAATTACAAGGTTTGGCTTTTTGTAGATAACCTGAATGTCATATGTATAAGATAATGAATAATCTGTTTTACTGAAACTGTATCCAAACTAATGCAGAGGCTTCAATGTCTGACATTTCTTCAGATATCAAATCAAGATGGAAATGTCTCTCGTCAGAAACTGTGCCTTTCCCATTTGATCCTAAAAGGCCAGTTATCACAGATATTAAATCTTCTAGATGTCTGTAGCTTACAAGCTGCTTGAGACTTCGGTCTAAAGCAGCTTGGTCAATGCAGGAATTTCAGGTTTGCTGAAAAATAAGGAACTGATGATACTTTTTTTCCTGGGAGCTGTGCAGATTGTTCTTAAGCAACATGTAAAAATATTGTTGGAAGTATGAAAAGTTGGCAATAATGGTCTGGGTTAAATTAGTGGAAAGAGTACAAGTGAAGAGCTTGGCAAGTTTTTTTTGTGACCAGATATCAGGTACATGTTTGGTAGAGCAAACTGTTGCCATATGCCTCTTGTAATGGAAATCTCTTCCAAAAATTATTTCAGTCTACTTCTAGAAGTGGGGTCAGTTTGCAGAGTAACTTTTCTGGCTTGTTTCTGAATACAGATCAAGAATAATTAAGAGTTCAGTATATGAATGTGGAGAAGTGTATGTTAACATTGCAAGGAAAGCTTAATTTAGAATTGCTGTCTTTGTAAGCCTGATTTTTGGTCAGACTTGTAAAGCATTTGCAATTTTAAACGTTTTTGAGCTTTCCAAAAAATAAGAGCAAGGAAGAAGAAAAAAACTTCACAAAATAACATGTCTCTTAGAAGTTTCAAAAACTAGCTGGGTGAATTTCCATACTAACTTTAGAAAAAATAATTTCCTTTCATAATAAGAGCTTTAGCATAGCTAGCAGTCCTCACTTCTTGCTGTCATTGGGATCAAGCAGATAAACTGAGTGGTATAGCAGGACTCCAGGCACACTCTTGTGCCACTGTTGCTTGGAAACCTAAAGTTAAGTTGGATGTTCTTTGGACCAGTTCAAAGTAGCTGTTAACTATTTGTAGCATCTGTTTGCCTAATACTGATTTTCTTTGTTTCTTCTCCAGATTTATGCTATCATGAAAGAGTGCTGGAACAATAATGTTACCCAGCGCCCCACCTTTAGGGAACTTGGTCAGCGAGTGGATCATATAAGGGACAACATGGGCGGATGAGAAAACTATCCCTCCTTCACAGGATGTGTTGGAATGCAGAACCAAATGTACTTGGTCTGCTGTGTATAATTTGACATATGTACACATGTGCATCTTACCTTTGCTGGATGTAAAATCTGTGTGGCAAATACCCTATCTCAATCTGCATACTGAGGAATCCTGCTGGTTTTCTTTATCAGGATATATTTGTTACTATGAGAACATGCTGAAATTTTCAATAGGGAGAGAAATTATTTTTCTAAGTGAAATAATCTAATATATGGTCAGTCTACACCACCATTATTTGCCTTACTTGGCAATGCAAAAAAGAGGTGACTTAAAATGTGTTGAGATTAAGAGATGAAAAGACGGTGTATTTCCTTGTTTAAACGGAGATGCACAGAAAAGAGTTCTAGTCTTTTTACACTGAGTACATAGTGACTTGGCACCCTGTTTTGTGTATTGCACAAGGGCTTGCGTTTGTTAATACAGTTTTATAATTTTTTCATTGTTGATGCAGAAATGGCTTCTCTGTGTAACAAAATAGAAGTGGTTATGTAACCCAGAAACTTAATGTGCCTGTCTGAATCAGTTCTCAGCCAGCAATATATGCAAAGAGATATGGTAGGCTGTGTGACGTACTGTAAGTATCTTGAGGGAAAGAGAGCAAATTGTTCTTAATTTGGAGAGCCAGAAAACCTATTCATCGATGTGAAAATTTTAATTTAAAATGAAAAAGCAAACATGTTACCCAGTTTTTCTTACTCTTCCTCTGACGAAGTATTAGATTCCCTTTATATAGATGAAGATGCAGTGATAACAAATAGAAACTAAGCCATTTTATACAAGGCAGTGTCTTCAGTTTGTTCTGAATATGAAAAAGCTAAACATACTGCTTTTAAATACTGCTCTTTTATTCTTTCCATCTTTGTAATTTTCGTGCAGTCATAAGTGTATCTATAAATTGGAAACTTTTTAAAGCAGAATTAAAAAATCTAGAAAATGCCCTCCATTTCACAGTTCCGCGCTTTGCTGTTAAGATGGTCACCTTATACCTTCCTTCCAGGACAGAGAAAGGAATGCTTATGGCCCAGTATCTGACACGGCCAGTCACAACGACATCTAGTCTATTTTGTAATGAAGCGGCTCGAGTAACCTCCTATTTCTTTCTGTGATGATACCCAACAAAAGACTGTTTGGAAGGAGGAATTATGATTGCAATTGCTCCATGCTCAGGAGGGGGCGACGACATGATCCCAGTTACTGAGAACTGGAAGGAGATCAGAGCTACCTGAACAGATTATACTTACGCTGTATAATTTGACTTTTGAAATAAGTCTAACAAAAATTTATGGACAACTCTTCGGTTTTGCCTTCAGGCACAAAACTTGGGGATAATCTCATATTGCAAAGCAGTAAAATTGCAGGTTTTGTTTGTTTTTAGTTCAAATAATATTTTTTTTTTCTACTTAAGCATTATCGTTTGCAAAGTACAATGCTTGTTCTTCTTGGACTTTTGCTGAGAGAAGTTCAGTTATGGGGATATATAGCTTAGCAAACTGACCTGACATCCATTTTTGTATTTAAAATGAAGTGTTCATTTTTAAGATTTGTGGCGGTGACTCAGTGAGACAGAGGAGTTACTGTCACGATGCGCCTCCTTAAGATTTGTGGTTAACTACATCCATCTTATCAGAATTTTTAAGTACCTCAACTTTAAAAAAAAATAAAAAAAATCCTTACTTGGTGTAACATAGTGCCAGTATAGCAGTGTTTTTTACCACTATGATGTTTCTCTCCCACAATCACTCATACAAAATTATAATTTTTTTATAATACGGGAGATTGCTAAACAGGGAGGGCAGCATCAGCCCTCTTTCTGCTCACTGCATTTAATATTACTTCTGTTGGATTTCTTGCCACCAAGCACTTGCATAGTTAATTTTTTAAACTAATTTGATAATCAGTTTTTAAGCTGCAAAGAACTTTAAAGTGCTTTGTTCAATTTAACATGTGTTTTTTCTGTTTCTATACATTGCTTCGAAGATTTAAAATTTTGTGTAAAAGATGTCTTTGTATTTGTAGTCTCTGTTGTGTGTGCATATTTTTTGTAACAAAAGAAGATAAAGCTTTAAAGCATTGAAACAGCATTTTAGCTGGGATAACATATGCAGGAATTACGTACAATTTGCAGTGTATGACACTCAATAGCTAACTGGTTTCCAATATATAGTAGACTAAACATAATTTATGTAAAAAACTCAGGGAAGTTTGTGTAATGCAATGAAGAGATCTTCCAGTCTGCTATTTTTTCAAGTGAATAAAAAGTCTTTTTCTTGTTGTACTACAGTATGACTGATTACCTAGTCTATTTGATTGCATAAATATAGTGGTGAACTCAAGGATAATTTTTAAGTGTCTTGTGGAATTTTTCTTTTTTTTTCATTTTAATACTTTATAATTTTTAGAGAAAGCCATATCCTTACACTGCAGCATATTTTTGTGCTGTTGATCAGGAACATACTGTCTTTTGCGACAAGTCTGTCTGTGCAAAGGGCTCGATCATTCAGGATGAGTGTTCTTAGCTGGGTGAAGAGGACCAAGTAGAGCTGAGGACTCTCAGGGGATGTATGGTCATCTGCAGCGTCAGTGTTTCAGTCCTGGAGCAGGCCGAATGGTTTTCTTAAAAACTTCTTAAGGAGGTAGATGCAGTGGTTGTGCTGAATTTGCTACTGCCAATTGTAGTAACCTTTTTAAAAAAAAAAAAAACAAAAACAAAAACAAAACATACACTGCATTTTGAAAGCTCACAGATCTACAGTAGCATCGTATAATGCCGTATTTTTGTATAGCCTTTGTATTAACAGACTCTATTCTTTGGTTTAGAAGCTTTCTTCAGTTGGCATTGCATTTATCATACTTCAGTGTAATCATTATGCTACCCAAAATGCTGTGATGATTTTTTTTTTTGTAGAAAAAGTGATGGTTTATGCATAGCTGACTGCTGCTACGATGTAGAATTAAAATATTAACTACTTTGCACTTATATTTGAAGTGAAAGAATTTTTCTGTAAGTGCGCAATACATCTTATGGAATCCCTGCAAACAAGTATTGTCTAGTATGATATTGGCTTGTCATCTATCAGTATGAAGATGTTAAGTTTCAAAATTAGTTTTTAAATATATTCCACAACCTTGCAACAGTCATGTACTAAGCCAGAGGATGAATGAATTTTCAGGAAAAGAACCCCAGATTCTTGTCAAGTCCTAGTATTGATTAAAAGCTTCCACAGTTGAGGTAATGATTACTAATTGCACATATGAATATAACTAAAAAGATATGTAAAAATTATTTTAATTTTTTTCCAGATTTTAAGTTTTCCATTGTTTCATTTAGTTGAGATGTTGACCAGCTAACTGCCTTGGAATGTATGTTACTGTTTGAAGTATGGAGAAATGTATTGCTGGTAAAGAAAGCAAGTTTTTCAGGAATGTATGATCACAAACAGCCGGAGGATAGAGTTCTGAGAGCAAAAGTAGAAGCGTAGAAGAACAAGAAGACTGATGGAAAAAGGCTGATGTTCAACACTGAAGAAGCTTTCCAAAATGTGAAATGCACAATGATTTATGAAAAATTGATGTCTATTGAAAATGCCATACCATGAGAAATATGTGCTGATATATTTCTAAACTGTGCATTGTCTGCCTTAAATCTAAAATACTCGCAGAGACCTAACCTGACTGAAAAACGCAAGAATTACTATACCAAAAGAAACTGCTTAAGGTTGTGCCATGCCAGACAGCAATTTTGAAATGGTGTTTGACTAAGAAGTTTCTTTCTGAATTTTGCTGTTTGAGTAAGAGGTTTATGATACTTTATATTAAAGTAGAAAAAGTCCCTTTAGGGAGGGGGTGGGGGGAAGAAAACACCTGCTACTTATGGTTAGGCTGCAAGCATTTGAACACGTGATTTCCTGAAGAGAACGCGAAAGGGATATTTTTTAGAAAACTGTGTGTTGATACCTGAAACTTAACTGTGCATTTCTTTTGAGTTTGGATAGTGAAAATAAAATAACTACATACAATGAATGGCACATGCCTGCCAAGACTAGTTATTGGTGTTTAAATAGCTTCTGAGGAGAGCTGGTCTGTTTAAGGGGGTAGGATACGGCAGATACGACTTTTGTGACCTTCCCGGAGGAGCCACACATAGTGTTTTTAACATCTTTTAACTTACATGTACCAAAGTAAGGGTGGTATATTGGGTGCTGGGGGATTTTAAGTTTATTTTTTAAGTTTTCATTAAGCTAATTATTTTGGAATGAAGAAGCACTTCCCTTTGCTTCTCTCTAAATACTGAGAGTGAGTCTGTAAGACAGGGACAACTAAGAGATTGCCTCTTGTCAGACTACAGTTCTTCACAATTTCTGACACTCTTAAGAAGCTTCTTCTTGATTTGCGTTACGTTGTTGTCTCCTTTATCCTCACGTAACTTTCCATGAAAATTACCACCACCTTGAACAGAGTTGAATACTGTTAAATTTTGAGAAGGTCAGTGGCAAAATGAAAAATGTGTATATAAATACACGGATGCAAATGTATACTTGAGTTATTCTAGTGTGGTGGAAGTGAAAATTAAGATAGTTCAGTTACCCTTTCCCACACATAAAAGGCATCTTATTCTGAGAGCAGATGGAAGATTTTTTTCTTTTATGTGACAAAATACCATCCCAATGAAGTTTAAAGGTTATTATAGATACTGTTCCTGCTGTTCCTCCCAAAACATATTGACATCATTGGGGATCTTTAATTGATCTAGAGAACAAATTTCTGGGAAAATGAAAAAGTTTGAAGAAGAAAATACTGGCAGAGATGTAGTAATGTCATGAATCATGTTGCCCCTGAGTCATAAAGTATGGGACAAGGTCGCCTTCCATCCATTGTCATGCTATGCAGTAGTGTGATGTTCTGCTTGTACTTTGTGGTAAATATTCATAGTGATTTTAATGAATTCTGAAATAGGTTTAGAAACCCCTCAAACTTCATTCAGACTAAGTCAAACATTCTTTGTGGATAGTAATAAGGAAAGAAATAAGAATGTCCAGTATTTGCATATATATATATTTGCAAAGACTACCCCAAAATATTATGTCATAATTTCAGGAAGGAATCAGGGAGGCATTTTTGGGGGGGGGGGGGGGGGGGGGGGAATGGACACAGATAGAAATTAATTATGTTAATTGTATAAAACAACCAAGACAGCAGATACTGGTTCAGGTGTTTGTCTGTTATAGGGTGCTGAGACAGTTGACTCTGCCTTAGAAAGGCAGACAAATCAGTAGATACTCTGATAACGCAAATTACTGAGCGAATACAGAAACATTAAATACTAAGGTTGTAGCTAAGCATTACTAATAAAAGCAGAAGAGCAAGATAAAGCTTAAAATGCTTCAAGTTTTATGTGACTGATTATTTTGAGCAAAGCAGAAACATCCAGGAAAGGATTCAAGAACTTTTTGCTAAATTAATACTGCGGCACAGCAAGTACTGGGTTCTAATGAACTGTGTTGTGTCGGGTTTGTTGGTTGGGTTTTTTTCAGGGAATGAGAAAAACAGAGTAACATACTAAACTGAGTTATTACCTTAAACTTCTGCAAGACTGCAATAGCTAATCTGCTGTGTAGCTGGTTTTCTGTGTATCCAGTTGCATTTTCCTCATGGAGCTGTGCTATAAAACTTCAGCTCATTGGAGAGTGTCAGTCAGAAAAACCAAAGCAACTCGTGGATAGAAACAAATCTGCATCAGTTTATGTTTCCTCTAGGTATTTTTCCCTTTTGTGTTATAAAAAAACCCCTCCCATCCATGTAAGCTTACTAAAAAAAAGTCAAATAGTACTCTCTGCAACAAAGACTATTACTGAAACTCTGTGTGGTAACAGCTGTTATTTTTGGATCAGATTTTGACATTTGCATTCTGGCCAAGTCTTACCTGAGATGTGACTTTTTTTTTTTTTTTTAATTAAGCAACCTACCTCTCCTCTGAATTACCCTATTTCTGCAGAGGAAGATTTATCTCAGTGGAGTTCTTCAGTCAACGCGGCTTTATTCCATTTGTCGAGTTTATCCTGAGACTCTGTGAAAAGAAGCTGAGCGCCCCAGCAGTTTTGAAACTCTATGGTAGTATGTCCTGTGCTGGGGTTAAACCAGAATAAGGTTTTCATTTGGGGAGGCAAGTGTGCGCACACATTGAGTTGCCGTATATTTCCCATAGTGTTTCTCTCCTGAGATGTACGGAGGGGCTGCGTCGCACACGAGTAAGGAACAGCTTGGTGCTAGAGGGACCAGTGTGATTTCTGCTTGTGTTAATTCCTGTGTTTGTCGGGGAGGTACCTGCTCTCAGAAAGCCACACCAGCTGCAGTTTGTGATGGCGCTGCACATCTGGCTTGCACTCGGGTAAAGCGTGTGATCTACTACCCAGTATTAACTCTAGAAAAAAAGGAATTGGAAGGCCAACAGCAGCCTAGACAGCAAAATTTCTCATAATAAAGCCAAACAAAATTGGACTGAAGGGTAAAACTTGGAGAAATCCAAGTGTATAAGAGCCCCATGCATGCAATTCACAGAGCCAGATACTGGTGGTGCAAACAGGTCAAAAGAAACAGGACTGGAAGAACTAAATCTGGAAAATGTTTCAATAAGCAGTAAGATTTGAAAGACATGACCCAGTCATAAACCAGGTCAATTTTTTTTAACTCTTTCCCAGAGTATCTGTTTGAACTGTAGTGCTACTTAAATGCCTTCAAAAAAAAGTGTTTGAGCTATGTTTGGAGTAACGCTAACTCAGAAGCTTTTTAGCACCAAATAGAAGAAACACGACGTTGAACACAGGAGGTCTGGGGCAGAACTCTGCCCACTTCCAGGGGGCTTCGGAGGGCGCTTGTGGCCCTGTCATTGTGGCTCACGGTTGTTGCTGTGGGTGCATGCGCAGATCCCAGGGCACGTGGAGCTCTGGGAGCAGGGCTCACTCTCTCTGTCTGGAGGTGTAAGGGAGGGGGATCCCCAAGTCTCCAGGCAGCTGTGTGACAACCAGGCATTGTGCCGGGAGTGTTTCTGTGAGGATCTTGTGAGCCCTGGGCTTGTCCTTTCGGAGTGCATCCTTCTGCACCGTGGCTGTGGTGAAGATCGTGGCAGGGATAAGTCATTTTTTTTGTAATGCTATCGTTGAAAAAGATGAACTAATCAAGCTAAATTGCAATTGCTAGGGAACACCAGCAGAAGCTACAGAAAGTATGGATGAGAAGCTGGACAATGGATGAGAAGCTGGACATGAGCAGGCAGTGTGCACTTGCAGCCCAGAAGGACAATCACATCCTGGGCTGCATCAAGAGATGCGCTGCTAGCAGATCCAGAGAAGTGATTCTGCCACTTTGCTCTGGTGAGACCTCACCTGGAGTACTGTGTGCAGGTCTGGAGCCCTCAATATAGGAAGGACACAGACCTGATGGAGCGGGTCCGGAGGAGGGCCACGAAAATGATCGGGGGTTAGAGCACCTCTGCTACGAGGACAGGCTGAGGGAGCTGGGGTTGTTCAGCCTGGAGAAGAGGAGGCTCCGGGGAGACCTAAGAGCGGCCTTCCAGTGCCTGAGGGGGGCCTACAGAAAGGCTGGGGAGAGTCTGTTTACAAAGGCCTGCAGTGACAGGACGAGGGGCAATGGCTTTAAGCTGGAGAAGAGCAGATTTAGACTGGATATTAGGAAAAAGTTCTTTACTATGAGGGTGGTGGAACACTGGAACAGGTTATCCAGGGAGGTAGTTGAGTTGAGTTCCCTGGAGATATTCGAGGTGAGGCTTGACGAGGCCCTGGGCAACCTGGTCTAGTTGGGGGTGTCCCTGCGGACTGCAGAGAGGTCAGACTAGATGACCTTTGGAGGTCCCTTCTGGCCTGGACCATTCTATGATTCTATGAAAGTATATCTGAGCTTCTAACCCAAAAGTGCGGTTTACTGGAGCATGAACTGGAGTTAAGGAGCATGAAGTCGTACTTAGAGCATGAGCATTGATGAATGGATAGCTGGAATCGAGCTTCCCTACTTTTTGCATCCATACCTTTGGCTAATATTGTTTTCTTAGCAGAAGAATTTAATGATAAGTGGTAAGCAGAAGGGTATCCAATATTGAAACGTCTTTGTGAGGTGCAACTTAAATATCAAATCCATGGAGAAGATCTAAATAAAGAATACTTGCACATCAGCAAGGTAGTGGATGTGCCCTTCATTCCTTGGGACTAAGCGAGATTTTATTACTTTTCTGTAAGGCGTATAACTCTACAGCTACAAGGAATTTGATAAGGGGGTATCACGGCCTCCTTAGAAAGGCCATCCCATGGTGCAAGTGTCTGGCAGCCATGCTGTTACAGAGGCAATACAATATGGAAGAAAGAGGCTGCCCTAGAGGAACTTTAGCCTCCTGCATGGGGACTGTTGTAAGTGTACAAAGATTTGGAGCAGGCCAACCAGGATTGTGACCGTGCTGGCAAAGGTGAAGCCTTGCTTTAGAATGGGAGGGGAGCAGTGTGTGAGCTCACTTTTCTGCCATCCAGCACGGAGGCATGTGGTAGTCCAGAGGAGTGTGGTAGTCCAGCCCCACACAGAGGCAGGATGTGGCTGAGGTGGAGCTGCTCCTGGTGGGACCTGAGCCCTACAGGTGGGAAGGAGTGAGGTGATTCCCTGGGCTTAACTCTGCTGGCACCTGGGATTAATTGTACACGGGTGTGCAAGATGAGTCCTGTGCTTGGTTTATTTAATACATTAAGCTTAGCGATGTCAAATGGTTTGATGTTACCTACCCCCACCCGAGCAGAAGTCTACTGTTATTCCAGCGCATGTTTTCCACCACCAAGCTCACCCACCAGACTGAGGGCCGACTAAGGCAGAGCCATCAGGTGCCACGTAGGAAAACAAACACTTCCCTGGCATTGAATTGGGCTTTGCCATACAAAATGGCCACCAAACCACTCACTCATGAAAGACTTTGGGGCACCAACAAAAGCCACAGGAGTGCACAGGCACTTAAGAAATAGGAACCTCTATGAAACTGAGATGGCTTTAAAACTAAGATTCAACTAAGAACCAGCTAGTTTTAAGGATTCTAAGTTTAGAATGAAAACACTAGCAATCTCTTATAAGTAGTTTCCCTTAGGCTCATAAGCAAAACTTTTGGATCTCTTGAAAACACCTTTTTATTCAAATTATCATTTTTACCTTACTTTCTTTTGTCTGTATTTTCAGATCTTCAAATTGCATGGTTGAACAGAGAGGAAGATGTCAAATATACTTCACTTGCACCACAAATGATGGAATGGAAAACTTAGAATTTTCAGTCAATCTTGGGTCTTGAACTAGCGCATCTGTGGAGATAAATGTGATTATACAGACAAAAGATCTCAAAGAATTTGTTTCTTTGTAATAATGAGCAATAATAAGAATGTACTTATGTCAGATGACTTCAGTAACTACACCTCCCACCTTCTAAAAGACTCTCAGAAGAACGGGAAGTGTGAGGAGAACTAAAAGCTGGATTAAGTATGCCAGGAGAAAAAAGGATATTATTGCAGAGTTGCATCGGAATTGCTGCAAGTCAGACTGCCCAGACAAGAATAGCAGAAAAATCCCATTTAAGTGTGTGATCACTATGTATTTTAGGTACAGACAACCAGTTTTAGCTAGGGGGTGTGTAGTTGGATGCTGCATGGTGGGACAAAGTTAACATCGTATTTCATTCCTTCTGTAATACAGCTGCCACCATATTACTGATTTCTTAAAAAGAAAAAAATTCCTATGAGTGTAATAGCTATTAGTGATCTTGCTTTGCTGCTATAATCATGTCTACTGTTTTACTGAACCTGGAGAACTCATTTTAACTTGAGTCTTTATACATACATAACAATTTTCAGAGAGCCTTTGTAAAACTTTATTAAGAAACCAAGCATTACCAAATCAGATATCTAAATTAGTTAAATATAACTGGTTATACAGCTCAAGTGTACTTCAATTCATATAAAATTGCAGTAATTTCCCCCCAACAAGAACTCCAGTTAGCAATCACCTAGTGTATTATTGAGTACATCTAACTTGAACGATAAATCAACAAAAGCTAAACAATTACATGAAGAGGAGTTGAAAGAACAGCTATTAGATGTGGATGGTAGATGCGTTGCCCGAGCTACAGCCATTTGAGCTCTAATCAGATCAATGGCCTTTCCTAACTATGTCATTAAAAGCTCTGAGTCAGGTCACTCACTATTAGAAGTGGCTTGTCCTCAGAAATTCTGATCTATCAATTAAAAAGGCAATTTTAATTTAATGTTAAACCTAAGCTTAGCTTCAGCCTTCAACAGAAGCGCATCTGACGTAAGGACATGAATCCTTCCATTCAATTAGCCAAAGATATTGCTATTTAAAAGGATGTTGTGGCAGCAACTGAAAATAAAAAAAATAAAAAAAAAAAAAAGCAGCTTTCCAAAGGCAAAAGAACTTCTCCATTAAGGACCAAACAGGTTGCAATCCCACTGCAAATTGAATTACTAAGTGGGGGAGAGGAAAGTTTCACAAATCTTCCAGAAATTACAGGAGAATTCCCAAAGTGAGAGAATACCAAATTCCTTACATATGAGGACTGTCAAGTGGCTTTTAAAGGAACTGACAGAAGTTTCAGTAAATGTATAGCTTAGAGTAAAGGACAGGGAGATTGAATCAGGTGATCATAATCAAGTCCTTTCATCATACCACATACCACTTACTAAGTACCCTGAAATGATAGTTTTCTGCTATTTTTAAAGAAGTCATAATTATGAGATCCTGTAAAATGGACTAGGGTTATTTTCATATCTCTACGGGAAATCTATCCCAGTGGTTACGTTTCCTTGCTCTTAAGAAGTCTTTTCAGATTCTAAAATATATTTCTATAGTCCAAACACATTGTTCTTTGTCCTACATTGGTTGTGTAAAAAATTTCTTTCTTTCATCTTTACTGCTACGTTTACGTAGCTGAAGACTTCTGCACGTTCTTGCCTCAGCCTTTGCTCTGTACAAAAGAACTGCCATTTCTGCATTCTTTCTTTATAAGCCATATTTCCTGTATCTTTGCTAATTCTTGTTATTGTTTTACAGACTTCCTCCTTCCTGAACTGTGGTGTCCAAAACTGGGCATGGTACTGCGGGCCTTATTTATTCCCAGCAGAAGAAATATGTCACAGATATTACAGTTAAAATTCTCATTTATATATCCCCGTATGATGTTTGCCTGATTTTACAATATGATATTGTTACCTCATTCTGTGTTCATGTGCAACCCCAGATTCTTCTGTATAGCCAGACATCCCTTAAACTTACGCTTCTGATTATTCCTTAACTTAGGAAATAATTTCCCTGATTTTTAAGATCAGTCTGAACTCTTCCACCATACTTCCAGTCCCTTCCTCCTTAATGCCATCTTCAAATTCCTCTGCATCTTTTCTCTAATTCTTTCTGCGTCTTCATTATCTCTCTTCCTTCATGCAAGTGATTAATGAAAACATCAAATAGTACTAGTCCAAAGAGAGGATGCCCTGATCTCGGTTTGGTCTGTCTCCTCTCCTCGACAGCACACCTTAGATAAATGGCTGGAACACCATACTAAGAGTGTTTGACAGTACTCCTCTTATTAATAGTTTAGTTCAGTTTGTGTTACCCTGGCTTATTTGCAAGGATTGACAATTTTGATGCCAGGATATATAACATCTTACCTAACCACAAATTTTGGTTTTTATTTTTTATTTTTAAGTCCATGATGGTCGCTCTTCATCATCTTCTAAGTACCTGCATGTTGTTTATGTGACTGTTTGCTACATTTCCTCTTTCCCCCTGAACTACAGACAGACTGACTGATCTGCAGCTCTCTGCCCACTTGCTAGAGAGTTCATATGTTTTTTTCCTATCACCTGAAAATTGTCTTGCCCTCTTTGAATCCCCACAGGTAACTATGGATGATCCTGCAGTCTCAGCCCGGGCTGTACAAACACCCAGCCCACCCAGCCTGCTCTGAATAATTCTTTCCTTAGCTGTGAGGGGCACACGTGACCCCCAGCCGTACTCCGGTTCAGGCTGACTAAAGAGCAACTGGCCTCCCACCCTGTGGTGAACCTGTGAGCTGGAAAGCTTCTGGCTCACCTACACGGGAGTGAAGGTGCCTCAGAAAAAAATATTTCGAAAGGTGGTCTCAAAACATGAAAGTGCAACATAACCAACATACAGAACAAGATACTGGAGCTAAAATGAAGGCATCTGTCTTGTCTCTATTATTGACTAGCAGCCAACTACTCCGCCCTATAAATATTACCATCAGGACGAGCCAAACCAGAGCTCTCCCTGGACTGCAGCCCAGGTGACTCTCCCCATGAGCAGGGACACCTCTCAAGGTTTGAGATTCCTCACCTGAGACTGAAATCCTTCCCATACCCAAGGTGGCGAGATCCCTTACCCACAATGGATCCTCTGCAAGTGACTGATAGCATGCCGAATTGATACTAATGAAATATTACTAATTAGGATATTACTAATCCTAAAGCTATTCTATATTATTACAAACATTGCATACAAAAATTATGCCTACTTCCATTAGGCATAAACCATTGTCCAAATCTGAGACTAAGATTACACCTAGCCACACCAAGGCTCCATAAGGAGTTTAGCAAGCATGGAGGTTTGTTCTGAACCTTGTCACTTAACAGGAGGGTCTTCCCTACTCTTTGCATCTCCTGACTCTGTGTGAATCACTGTAACTCAATTTTCATTTATATGTTTCTTCCATGAGTAATTAATAGGGTGAACCTTGCCATCAAACTTACTGAACCTTGTCAAACCAGTGTTAAAATTTGTTAAATTCCATCAAATTTCTTGAACTCTGTCAAACTATTATTTTACCTCAATAAAACATATTGCTACTTCTCTCTTTTGAGTGTGGAGCATTCCACTTGTCTGTGACATTAGCCTAGCATCAATTCTCAGCCCTAGATCACCGGTGCAGTTGTGCTAGTCAATTGCACTTGGTAATTTTAGCAAATACTGGAGGCATTAGATTCTTCTCTTCTCTTCTCTTCTCTTCTCTTCTCTTCTCTTCTCTTCTCTTCTCTTCTCTTCTCTTCTCTTCTCTTCTCTTCTCTCTTCGCCCCTCTCCTCCCCTCCCCTTCACCATGATTTTTTTCAAAGCTCCTTGCCTTTCTAAAAATGATGATTATATCATGGTCAT
>KZ506512.1:162517-190976 GCA_002844005.1 Limosa lapponica baueri
CCCTCAGGCCGGCCGCCGGCTCCCCACCGACCCGCGGGTCCGCGCCACCCCCTCCGCTCCGTCTCCATCGCAGCCTTTCCGGGCTGTGGTCAAGTACCAGTTGACGATGCCCCCTCGAATGGCTTTTAAAATGTGGAAAACTTCTGCTCGCCTGTTTTTTTTTTTCCCTTGCAGGTCTAGAATCTACATAACTACTACTACTACAGCCTGAAAATGTTGGGTGAAGCAGAAAGACAGAAGCAAGTAGAGTAAAATAAACGTGCTTCCACAGAACTACTTAAGCCATGGACACTTGAGGTGGGATTTAAAAGCCTGAATTCCTCTCTAGTTCAAGTTAGTCGTTGTGGACACCCGCGTTCAGTGGCAGCTGTAGGCACCCAAGCATCAGAGACACCTCAGCTCCGACATGCTTTGGGGATGTGGAGCTCCACGCTGGTGTCACCAGCAGCCCTCAGCAGGCTCTCGTTGACAAGGGTGGCTTTCTTTGGACTTACCAAGCAGAGCTATGCGCCCTGTGAAAGTAAACTTTGCTTTTGGGGTGTTTTTTTGAGCATGGTAGGACAAGAAGTGGCTGGTGTTTCCTTTTATAAACAGCCATACTGTGGAAAACCAGAAAAGTTAATCTCCCTAAAAATACAATGGAGCTCTTGTCTATAGATCCTTTTGCATGAGGGCTGTGCTTTCTATCCCTAGAGTGCTGTTACTTTATAGAGAAAACCCCTCAAAACTCCCGTCTAGAAGGAGAGCACAAAGCAGCCGTGCATCCATGGCCTGGTGTACAAAGGTGAGTGATTCACTGAGAGAAGTGGCAGAGAAGAAATAGACGCCCATCACCTGTTCAAGGAGAACTTGGGTGTTTTATGCTGACTGGGATCTACAAAGAGGCTGTGGAGGTGTAGAATAGTGAGCAACCTGTAAAGTTGTCTGTACTTGGACTTTCTTTTTGGTCCAGTCTTAAACGTTTTGGACAGTGATACCACTTCAACAGTAGACGCTAGCTATCATCCAGGCTGTTACTAGGATGCAATCTGCAGAAATGGAGGCTGCCAATCCAAAATTCCTGAAGAATAAAACCTCCATCTGTTTCTCCCTCGGTTGAAGTCCTAACTGCTATTCTGTTACAGACAACTTGTGCTGAGATAATCACAACTTCCACTTTTAAAAAGAGCAGCAGCTTGACCTTGTTGGTGTTGTGGACTTTTTCTGAAAATACCCATCACATCAAGTGAACTTACCCGTGGACTGTAAGTAGTCTTCTAGGCAAGGGAATTGTTATCAGTGATTGGAGAGCTGTAGTCATGTGCGAGAGCACTACCAGGACTTTCAGGGCAATAAAGGAGGTGCCTCCTGAGTCAGGGAGTGACTGACCCAGTGACTTACTTAGCTTGTAAACTAATATAATTTATTTTATACCCTACTTTGATGCCCATGCCCAATACTGGATCCAGTCTTTGAAAGCAGCAAAATGTCTGATATGTCCTTCTCAGAGTTTTTCACCAGGGAATTTCAAGAGAGGTTCCCAAATAGCAGGCTGACTCGTCAATCTACACAACAATTTGTGTCTGTCCACAGTTGCATCACAATTTGTGACTCTCTGACTCTCCACCTGCTTTAGTTTCAAATTTAATCGGACCATCAGTTACTGTGGCACCACATCTAACTCTCCCTAAGCAAAGGCAGGCATTATGATGCCACCTTTAGGGTTTTTTTGTCATTTTTCGCAAGTGTCTGAAGCACATAAGCTCGGACTACAGCACTCAAGAGACTGGAAAACAAATAGTTCAAAACAGTTTGTCTGACCTCACCAGCTTCTTCATCAGGGCTAGTGAATGTGAAAGACAATTCTTCCTGTGCTTTCTGTTGTGCTTGTTGGCAGGTGATGGAGCACAAGTTGTCAAAGAGGCCTTGGAGGGAATGGCTTCTCAAGACATTCCTAATTCCTCAGGGGAGCCCACACTGCAGCACTCTTCATCACTCTTCCTGTTGAAAAGCATAGGCTACAAATGTTGTCTTGCTGGGATTAAAGACTGCAGCAACAGGCAGCGAGTTAATGAGTTTTATTAAGGATCATATCTGAATAAGCTGGCAGTAGTTTGACATTGCTTAATGTTACTACGGTTAATGCAGTTTCACTAGTAGGGTGTACGCTGAGTATTTCTCCTCCAGCCATATTTTAGTAACATTGCCTTCGCCATCTAGGGCTTTTGCATCTGCTGTGATTTGAATAGTAAGTTATAAGGAAAGTTACTATGTTAGTCATGTAACTTTAAATCATGTAAGATTTTATACAGAAAAGCCTAACCGGCAATCTCTCAGTAATTTGCAATGAATTTAAATCAAGTCAGAGGCAAGGTTTAATTGTCTGTTCATCATGGCTAGAAAAAATACTTCTATTCAAAACAATACATAATAAACAATTTAAATGCAACCAATCTGAAGCAACTATCTACCTTCTTACTGTTTGTATGATAAAGAAGATCAGACAACAGCAGAGCAAAGATATGAAATTCCATTCTTGATCTGTAGGATCTTGCATGATAGGTACATCCAGTGTACTGTCTCAATGCAAATATTTTGTATTTTTTTAGTTTCCTAAAATAAGGTAAAGACAATTGTACCGTTTCCCTCCCTTGCACTAAATTTTGGATCTGTTGGCCAATAGCAATCCAAGTTTACAGAGGGCAAAGGAGGTTTCATGAAAACAGGTGGCTAAATAAAAAAGATACCCTTTAACAATGCCTTGATAGCCTTGAATACCATGAAGGAAAGGCTTATTCACATGTTAAATGTCAGACAATCTAAACAGAAGATCAGAAGTAGATCAGAAATGAACAGACTTCATCAGTCTTTTTTCAGAGACTTCATTTCAAACTCATCCCATTCACTGCTGCAAGAACTACTTAGTTTTTGAAAGTTGCCCAGACATGAATTTAAAATATTTCTAGTTTCCTTAGGACTAGACAGGGTTCTGCAAGAAATGTGAAATACCACTGCATGCACGTGATTGTTGAGTAAGTACCAGTGGTATCCAGCTAACTTACGTAGGGCTTCATCAGAAGATCATCATGGGTTTTAGAAAGCAGTTCATTTCTAAGAAAGCTAATAGTTAAAAATAAAGAAATCCAAGCATTTTTATATCAATAATTCCAAGACTGATGAAACAATTAAATAATAATGCAGAAACTATTGTTTGGTTATGCCCACATAAATGCCTTCCCCTTCTACTTTTAAAAGCAGTGACATGCAGTCATGAAATAACATGAAATAACATGAAAAAACATTTAGGAAGGGGCCGTAGGGATTAACTTTCCCTATCACAAGAAAGGTTCGGAAAAGTTAAATCATTCATCCAAGGAATAAAGAAAGAGGCCCAAACTGGACCCCCTGAAGTAACATCGCTTGTTTATCAACAATACTCATGTGTCCTATCAAAACCAGACTTACAAGAGAAGTGGGGGGCGGGCAGTTGTGGCTCACAATTGCATGCACTTTCTTGGATTCTGAATGAGACACATCCGTAATGAGAACACTAAGAGTTTAATTTTGACATCCTAATCATGACAGACTTCTCACTTTCCCGGAAGAATCCTGCTCTGAGTGACACTGATTCAGGATACATGGCTATCAGACATTACGACCAGAAAAACCAACAGGATTAAGGTGGTAAGAAGAGTAGTGCCCTGAGGTCAGAACAAGCTCCCCCTGCAGTTACTCTCCTTCTCTTCCCCAGTGATTCATGAAAACAGACAGTTGCTGTGATATATTAAAGTAAGTCTTACAGCTGAAGCCAGTTGAGCACCAATGACAGAAGAGAGCAGGATGTCTTCGATGTTTTATTTATTTATTTCTATGAGTACAACAGGTATGATGATTACGGGCAACTTGTGCTGTAACATCTGTTTCCCTGAAGTAGACCCTGTCAAAGGTAAGCTTTCCTGCTTTCTTTCATTGTTCTCTGAAGGAAATCATACAGTTCAACCACTCTGTAGCTGGATATCTGTGACAGATATGACTGGGCTTGGCACACGCAGGCATTCTGATTAACACACTGGCAGTAAAATGAATAATCCATAATAAAGAATGAGCATCTTCAAAACAAAAGCATATATTTATCAAGAAAAAAGCAAAGCCAACAGTAAAAAATAAAGGCAGTAAAGGTGACAAACCCTTAACTTCTTGATGACCTTTGGCACATTTTAGGCAGCCTGTTTAAATCAGTTTCTGGGTTTGGCATTAGATTGCCCTGCTTGGAGCCTGTCATTCTTCCCATATAAATTTAGTAATTTTCACCAATACTCACTGTGTAACACTGAATCAAACCTGCTTTACTGGCGTCACTTTTTAGTGTGGAATCTTTAGTGTGGAATCTTTAGCATGGAATCTTTAGCGTGGATTAACATTATTGATCTAAGTTTAACCTTTGGGAGAAAAAAAATATTCAAATTTAGCTAGGATGGAGCAATAAATAGCTATCCTATTATCTTCTAAAACTGCTGTCAGGGTCATGGTTTTGCTTAGCCTGCTTGCTTCCTTTAACACCACTTTTTGATCCAACACCATAGCCAGCAATCTATTGCAAACACACAGATATTAATTTCTAATTCACAGTGGGTAGGGTTAGGGTATTTCCTAATTTTCTAGGATTTGTAAGTAAAACTGCTCATGTGTAAAAATGTCTTTCATATTTTTAAAAGGTGAGTTAAAAGGCACAGGTAGAGACACACAAATACCAAACAAAGCTGGTTTAATTGTTTTTCTTTTTTTGGAAGAAGAGTATCAATAGATGACAGAGATCAAGGCTATTATAACTTCATCAAAGTTAAAGCAAGGTGGACTTCAGAACTTGAAAGTAAGGTAGCAGATGTCCTGTTATTCAGAGCAAAACAAGTAAGCAGGGATACATATGTCCTAAGTGTAGTACATAATATAGCAGCAAGGGGTGACAGATTATGTTACAGGACAGGCAGAAAATTGAGCTAGTCTTGGGCTGCATTTTGTGAGGTCACAGAATATGGGTAGCATCATAGGCTCAGTTGAGGCATGCCTTCCAAGCCAATTAAAATCGATGCCTTAAATACCAAACAGCTAAAGTGTAGACCAAGCTATTACAACCCATTTTATCACTCTGCACATTAAAATGCATCACATTTGAAATCTGTTACAGGTTGTATGCATCATTAACATGCAATGACAGAACCAATTACAGAAGTGATTGAATGCAGAAGTGAATGCACTTTCAGAAATCAATCTTGAAACTGTGCTATTAATTTATTCTATATTGAGAAGCTTTTGTTTTATTATATATTCACATGTCTTACTGTAACAATATTCTAATTTTAGTCAAGTCATCTTCAAAAAGAGGTTCAGGGCATTATCTCCACCCAGAATTTAATTTTTAACTCAACAAATTGTCAATACAGACTTAGGCTTAATTCATTATTGGATGCTTTTTGGGCATTTGTTTTTCATTCCACAATTAGACTAATGCTAGAAGAGTTTCCATCCAAAACACAAAATAATCTGGTTTTAAACAAGATTTCCAATACAGAAAGATGTCCTTTTTTTGCCAAGTGTAACATCAGAATACTAAAATATACTAAAATTCTCAGTATATACCACACTAGAGTGAAGGCATGCAAAAAACCCTCAGTTTTTCAGTACTTGTAAGGCCCCTTGGATCTACCCATTACAAAAACATACATTAGTAATTTTGCTTGCTGTTAGCCTAAGTTAATATTCATCTTAGTAGTGAAACTCTGATTTCATGTAAACAAATTATCCTGAGTTTCAGAATGTCAAACAAGCATGAAAAAGATTCAGGAAATAGCTACATAATTTGTTTTCTCTTTTTGAGAAATTATCTCTGCTCATACTTTAATACAGTTTTTCCTAAGAGTAATACACACAGTTAGCAAGTGACGTGTTTACTTCTGAACCTACTTCTGATAAAAGCTGTTTATTCCAGAATTTGAAGCAGAAATGGTGAGTTCACTGCCTAAAGAACAGCAAATAAAAAGTGCCTTATTTTTCAAAGTTGACTGTCTATTCCTGACTTCAAAATGAGCTATGCATCCTTAAATACATTTGAAAATTATGACCATATTCATACAAATTTGTAACTACCAATTAACTTATTTTTGTTGATTATAGTGAGTTTGGTCAGTACCAGACATTTTTACTACAGGTGAAAGTTATTTTCAGACTCTAAATAGACAGTGTAAATTCAATATTTCATTCTAAACAAGAAAAATATACTACAGTAACAATGGAAGTTTTCAAGAGATACATAAGATACAAAAATTGCTTTAGAAAATACCAGTTAAAAAAAAATGAATTATATTTCAATTTTATAAAAGCTTGTAATTTTCTTAAAATTTTAATGATTCATTTATGTCCAAAACTAGTATTACAATCACATTTCAGACATTCAGCTTTAATACCATCTTCCTATTTTTCTATGAAGAACTTGCTCTGAGATCTTCTGATTTTCTCCAGCTCTTCATAAGTGAGCGGTCCTTTCGGCAATTCTAGCAAAGTGCTCTGTGTATCCAAAATGTTCTCTGCTTCACCTTAAAAAAATTTTAAAAATGGAGTAAGTTTCACCACCCTTGTTTGGGCCACAACAGCAAAATACCAGGTCACAGCGATGTATTTTACAAACAAGCTGATGCCAATGTAGCATTAAAGTTGTCTTTAAGGAATTTTGAACTGGTGGGATATCTGCACATGGAAGTGTTTGGTCTGAACTGAATATCTGCCTCAGGCTGCATTTGTTTGAACGAACTTCAGCCAAAACAACTAATTCTGCTGCTGTTGTTGCAGTTTCTGTTGGCCCTTTCTCCTGAAAAATACACTGTGTTACAGTAATGTTTCGTGTAGAGATTTATTACACGCGTGCTTTGAATTGGAGGCATGAGATACAGCAAGGACTTAGCATCACCTTGTACTTTGTAACAACTCCAGACTGTATTTGACCAATTAGGAGTCTGAGAAGAGGGTGGATCAGACCTAGCCATAAAAGCATATATAAGCTTTAACAAGTACACAGTAACAAGTACAGTACACAGCTACAAGTACAGTAACCTGTACACAGTAACCTAGACATGCTATATTTGGGCACAATTTTCCTTCTTGTCTCAGGCCTAGGCTAAGAGATGTGAGGTTGCAGGCAGAAAGTGGGTAGCACAGCCTTTGAAGAAGCATTGGCCAAAGCATACTGCTCACAAAAAGATTTGCTAAGACAGTTACCTAAACATGCAGTCTTAACAGCATAGCAGGGAAAAGCTGTAGGGTGCAGAATGCTCTGGGTAAGGCTGGAATGAAAACATCTAGGACAGAGAATCCAAAAAATAAAGATACAAATTGAACATCATACATAAGTTGTGGTGGTCTGATTGTGATATAAGAAAGGATGAAGATTAGGCAAAGAATGTGTTTGTTTTGGCTGATCCCATTTGGTACAATGCCAACAATCTTGTTTACCTATGCCTTAACTCCTAGCTTGATGATTGTTAAGGCAAGGATTTGAAGCTGTATTTATGTGCAATAAACCTGACTGAATATTGTAATGCAGTCAAGATTGTGGTCGATCTTTAAAACAGGTCTGAAAGCTGAAATCTCCAACTGCAATTTTGGTAGCATTACACTGCTTGGGTTCTCTACACATCAGTAATATCCAACAGGATAACACTGCTACTCCCAGTAACTGGAAATAACATGTGAGTCAGTTGCATATAGCATCTGATTATAGAAGACCAAGAAACCTTAGGTGACAGAGAGATGTTACAGATAGTCAAATCTCTGTGCCTGTGACTCAGATGCTCTAGATCAGATTGCCTAGTCATCATTCTTCTCACATGGCTTAGGATACCAGCAGTGAGCTATGTAAGTCTTGGAAAAGGTAGCCAGTTTCATTGCTTAGTGGAGATGTTCTGTGTGGTTGGAGGCTGGCTATATAATCCCTTGCCTCCTCCAATAATTCGCCTGAGAAACACCAGCAATATGTACCTGGGCTAGGAGGAAAAGCAGAACAGCAAGGCCAAGAACAAAGATAGTAGGTTCATGACTGATTCTTAGTGACCCCAGCCATTCAGAAAAGATGGTGCACCAGAGGGCTGTTCTGTAACCCTACCATCACCAAAAGATTCAGTTCTATTACACGGCTCTGGCACACTTAGGGCTTTTCAGCAGCACAAGCAGAACTCAAACAGGTATTTCCCCTGTGTCCTCAGTTTTTGCTTTAACTAGCCCAAGCTATAAAGCAGGAAAAAAAAATCCTTCCAACGTCTATGTGGGAGAACAAGCAAATAATGAGAAAATGTTTGGACAAGTAGGCTAGAGACAGAAGAAAAAATTAACTGTAAGCAACATCAGAGACAAAATGCCTGGTGAGAGAGAAATAAAGAAACCTTCCAGGGGTATAAACTGATTCCAAAGAATGAAGGACGGCAGATCAAGGTGGTTAAGATACAAGGAAGATTGTGTAGCATGGAAATAATTGCAAATGAACTTAGGAGAGGGAATTGGCTGTGAGGCTGAAGATAGGCATACCCTGGAGGAAAGAGACCACTTAAAGGGAATGGTGTACACAATCATTATTACACCACAGAGATGAAGAATGGCATGCACCAACAGAACACATGGGCAAGCAGAGAAGTGGTTGAGAAAGCAGTATGGGAGTGGTCACAGGGATCAGCTGAGTAATAGTTACAAGTATTATGGCTGTGGGTCAATTGTGTCATAAAACCTTTTCTTCAAGTACTTAATTTTAATCCTAAAATAAGAATAAACTCATGAATCTGATTTCCACATAATTACAAATCTTCTTATTTCCAGCCCAGATTCGTTCAGGCCAATCCACTTCCTTTAATTTCCTTCTCTTATGTTCCTTTATCGTATCCTGTAAGATCTGTAGACCCAAATCTCTGACGTCTTTTTACAAGGCCAAACAAACTAATTGCTTTGTTTTTTCTTGCAGGGTAGCTTAGCATTCCCAGATAATTTTAACTCTTCAGTAATTGTAGATTCCTTGTACAGAAGTGATCCAAATTATGTAAAGTTTCCAAGGAAGGGTATTACTGTTCTCCTGCATCAATACCTTCCTATCTGTACTCTCCATTTGTACTACGGTTGTGGAATATCCATCCCTGGAGAGATTTAGAGGCCATTGGGCCTTTTTTCTGAGCCCAGGTGATCCTGCTTGACCAGGGCGGTTCAACCAGACAACCTCCAGAGGTCCCATCCAACCTCAAACATGCTGTGATACTAAGAAACTTCACTTGATGTTTCTAGGCTTCGCTTGACTCTCATAATTTCATCACACTGGATTATACTCATTCTGTGATCACTTAATACATTCAGGTTTTTCCCTTTTTCTATCATTTCCAGCTGGTGAGCTCTGTTGGTAGAAAACCCTATTAGTCTCTAGCTTCTTGTTGACCTTATCAAATTGCATCCTATTTTATTATCTCAGTTCTTCACGTCATCAGTTCTTCTTGTACTACAGTGCATTTCCTTTTTGTTGATGACACCAATCAAATTTGTCCTCCACAGATTTTGTTACTATAACCTACTCATAATTTCAAATACGAAACAAAAGCAGATCCAGATCAAATATTAAGGAATATTGCTAATAACCCTGCTAAAGCCTAGCCTTCCCCTTTAAGCACAATTTTTGACATCTCTTTACTCCAATACTTACCTGTCTACTAATTTCCATGTCCTTCATGCTAACTTAATCTTCATGTGATACCACACTAAATGCTTTCATGAGTTTATAATAGATCTACCACATTTCTTCTGGAAAAGAGAAATTATTTTCCTGGGAAAGACAGAGTTAATTTGGCATATTTCATTTTATCTTATTGTCCATTTGATCCCATAGTTTCTTTTCTCCAAAACCTTTTCACAAATGTTGCATACTGCTGAAGTTCCCCTAATGGATCTGAAGTTATGAAGATGACTTTTCCTTTTTTGAAAGCAATAGGATACCACATTGCCCCTCTTCAACCTATCCAGGACCACATGGTCTTCAGTAAACACACTACATACTCTTGCCATGGGGTTTGCATTATGATATACTCACTCTTTCAAAATTCTTGAATGAATATGCGGTCATTTAAAAAAAAAAAGAAAAGATACTAACATATCCTAAATTCCAAGTGTTCCTTCTGCATTGTGTGTACTAATGTCTTTTTCAGCTCTTGGATTTCCAAGAGCCACTCAGTGTTTCTCCCTGTGCTTAGCTGCCTCTTCATATTAAAATCCAAAGAAATTTATTTAGTGGGGTTTAAGAAAAGTTCACAGATATACATTGCTGCATCACCTGAATATATTTGCACCTGTATGCAGCAGACAATATCTCAGAGTTGGCCTAATTTTTCTATCATTATTTTCAATGACGTACACGGAGTTAAGAAACCTAGCTCTCAGATCTGGAGGCTAAGACCAAGAGCTGAAACAAATTTTTATTTTGCTTCAGTGTGTTTGTGTCAGTAACAGACAGGAAAATCAAGCTAGTTAACTAAGAAGATTTGTGAAGGTGACAAGCCAATGCTGTCTTCACTTAAAGTGAACACTCTCTTAGCATGTCTCCTTCAGATCAAACATATAAATGTACCTCTGTAATCCTCAACACCCGTCACTTGATCAGATCTGCCACTGGCAACTGTGAGGCAAGACACCACTTTCTGGGATTCACCTTAATTTTTCCACCTTAGCAGGGCACTGTGGCAAGATGATCAGCTGACAATTGTGTTTGGTCATGAAGGTATGAGGGTATGATTCCTGTCTGTATCCCTTTATCTGCTCTTATGATCCCTATCCCTTGCCAAAACAGCAGCATCAGAGTGGAATATGGAACCAAATCACTAGATCTGTCGTTTCTCACATGTATCAATGCTTACTTGAGCTGTGTTTATAGCCTTAGAATTCAAATTTTTTGAAACAAGAGGGAAGAAATTAACAAGCAGTCTTAACTGGAAGGAAAAGCCATAAAAGTAAGGTGATTACTTTTGACTGGGGAAGTATCTGATTGTAATAGAGAAGACGAGAAATGAAAGAGTAAGATTTTTGTCCAGAAAAAAAGAGAAAATCTATTGCAAGTTTTCTCCTAGCCATATTAAACTTGGTTCTATGTATAAACCAGACAGAATTATATACACATACCTTTTATCCTTTGCAACAGTGTCCCATAGCCCATATCATATTGATAGGCAAATATAAAGCTTAAGGGAACTATTGGCAGTAAAACTCCTGGGTTCTTCTTTTTTATTGCTCTGTTTAGGGAAAAAAAAAAAAGAAAAAAGAAAAAAAATTTAAAAGAAAGGGAAAAAAAAAGAAGGAAAAAATAAGATTATTTAGGACATTCAGCACACTATTCCTTTAGTTTGGCCTTGACTGTCTAGGACTTGTGTATCCTTCTACACTCTCTAATCAAAGAAGAACAAGTGTTAAGTTCCTCAGAAGCATTCATCTTTTGGTTGCCTTCTTGCTCAACTGTCAAACCAAGGGTATTGAAAAAATGCTTCAAGTGGCTTTTGAATATAACAAAAATGGGGTAATCTAACTCAGGTAGCATGCATGTGTGCATGCATATATCCATCCAGCTACATGCAACGCGTAGCAATCAAGACACTATGTTCAGTTCCAAATTCATCTGAGTCCACAGAGAATGCATAATGCATAAGGTGTATTTCATCTGTACTATATACACAAACCCACAAATATTTCCTACATTCCCTCTAATCATGCTATAGCACAAGAAAAACATGTTAACAAACAGAAGTCCTATAACCCAAGTTCTTCCCCATGGAATACAGCTTTATCAGCCAGGGTTTCTTCCCCCTTGGGTGAATTTCTTGATTCAAGTTTTAAGTGAACAGACTTCAGAATATGTCCTCTTGTTCACCAACATATTAAAAGACCCAGATGGTGGAGTATTTTTTGCTCATTAGTAGTTCATTAAATCACAATACAGACAAGAAAAAAAAATAGCATGGCTTTTAAACAATCCCTCCTGTTCCACACACAATTTTTATTTTTCATTGAACTTTTGATACCTCAGCTGTATCATTTTATTGTCAATTCAGACCAGGCTTAACCAAAACATATCTGGAAGCAGACAGAAATCAGAGTCACTTTGTCATCTGATCAACCTTTGAGCAGTTACTGGATAAAAATAACTCCCTGTTATAACGCAAGAGGAGGATCCAGCATAGAAATAGAAATGTAATATAGTTATATTTTCTACTAGGAAATAAACTTCATACCCAGCTGTTAAACCTACAGCAGCAAGTCCAAAAAATGTCCCAAAATATTTTAGAAATTCCCGTGTCCAAGCAATCTGCATGGCTGTTTGTCTCTCTCTCATCTGGTTCTGCATCAGTAGTTGCCTTTCCAGCTGAAGAAGAAAGAAAGGTTAAACAAAATTAAGTCATCTATTTATTTTAACAAGGGAGTCAATCTCTCATTGGTGTAGAGCACAGGTTTTATGAGGAGAAGCTGAGGGAACTGGGGTTGTTCAACCTGGAGAAAAGGAAGCTGAGAGGAGACCTTATTGCTCTCTACAACTACCTGAAAGGAGGTGGTAGACAGGTGGGGGTTGGTCTCTTGTCCCAAGTAACAGGCTATAGGACAAGAGGAAATGGCCTCAAGTTGCGCCAGAGGTTTAGGATGGATATTAGGAAAAATTTCTACACCAAACAGGTTATAAAGCATTGAAACAGGCTGCCCAGGGAAGTGGTGGAATCACCATCCCTGGAGCTATTTGAAAAATGCATAGCTCTGAGGGACGTGGTTTAGTGGTAACTTGGCAGTGTTAGGTTAACGGTTGGACTTGATGATCTTAAAGGTCTTCTCCTACCAAAACGTTTCAATGATTCTATAAATCCAAAACACTAACTGATAAGGGTGGTTTTTTGTTATTTTATTTCAGTCATTCATACCTTTTGATTGAGATTGATTTATTCTTCAGTAATATCTCAGAATACCAAGAAAGCATTTAGGCCAATTAGCAAATGCTTTAACACAGAACCTTTCTAATGCTGCTTCTCAAGGTCAAGAAAACCAAAATACCAGTGTTAGTTTTTGAGAGTTCCTCAAGTCTCAGCAGCATGGCCTAATTTAACATTCTCTGACCTTTGCATTTCCATGGTGATCCAAAGGGTAGCATCCAGCTACCTTCCAGTTTATTCTGCTTGATTTTAATTTAACTGATAGTATCTTTAGAGTCAGTCTTGACACCTCTTTGTCCTTTGAGGATTTATCTTCTCTGTGATGCATCATAAAGGTATTAACTCTTTTGAAACACCATAGTTTACAAGTATAGAAAAAACAATGTGAAGATATCAGATCTTACAAAGATACTGGAACACATATAAAAGTCCATGAAGAAATACTTCTGTAACTAAAATTAAAAACAATAATGCAAAAAGTACAATCTAGACACTATATCCACACATCAAAGTAGAACTTTCTATGATGCGTAAGAATAAAAACCCAGACTATTAGATTTATTATTTTTTAATTACGTGCCCCATCTAAACTATTGGTACATTTCTATCAAATAGAGGTAAATTTAGTATTTAAGAATTCCTGTCTACTGTACAAAACACCAAAAAGAACAATAGTCTTTCGTCCTTAGAGAGATGCATAAAAAAAGAATTGTGCCAAAACTAAGCGGTCTGAAACCTGAGTACAGAAGTTAATTAACACAATAAGAAGTCTACTTGTTCCCATTAATGTTTGTAACTCATTTTTTGGGAAAAACCAGAGTACCTGAGTTGGTATGTCTAACCTAGCCAACAGCATTGCACAAAAAGTCCAACACAGTACAGAAAACAGAATACCAGCTACCTAAAAAACGGTATTCTAGAAAAGAAAGAACAAAGAGAAAATTCGCAAAGTTCTCTTCTCTTGCATCTATAAAAGTAATTAAATATGTTCTTTTCTCCTGCTTTCTAATTCAAGAATAATTTAAAGGATATGTAATTACTTGAGGTTTCAACCCATTTATTCATCTCCATTACTATTGATTTAGCCTGAACAGAACAATTTCTGTTAAATTGTTACTAATTATTTCGTCAGACTATGTTGATCTTGCTATCTTATTTACAAGCTCATTCAGTAACTAAATAGGTAAAATTAATTTTTTAGACAGCATAATAAAAAAAGGACAGATCTAATTACATATAATTGTACACAGTAGGAAAAACAACATTTACTGTAGTCTCACAATACTGTTTCATCTGTTTCTCTTTCCTCAAGACTTACATTGCAATTGCTGTTCTCACAAAAAGTATGAACAGGCTCTACCTTCCTGACATCCATAATTTCCAGATTCCTTTTTTTTTCAGAAGAAGTAATTATATAATGGCTGACAAACCACTTAATAAAATATCAAAATAATTACATTTTATTTTGTCACCTATGAGACATTTGGAAATTCTAAAGTAAACAAGCACACTGCCCCTTAATTAGCCTCATTGTGGTCCTCAATATCCTAAGCCTGGTAAATTGCTGAGGGTTGACGTGACAAGATAAAATAATAACATGTAATATCAATTTAATGACCTCTATTTTCCCCTTCAATTTGATTATGTGTGTAGTTTGCACATGTGTGAAAAGTATTAAGGGATGCTTTGTTTGCCTGTCAGCACAAACAAGGAGCCCACGCTTCCAAGATGCACAGTACTACCCTAAATGAGCTTCAATTTGAGGCAGCACACAGGGAGGAAGTGGGACAAGGATATGCCACTGAAATATAGGTCTTGCTAAAAGGAAACTTAATGGAGAAGAAAAACAGTTTAATATGCCCAGAGTGTGGAAAGAAGTAAGTATGGATAAAAAGAAAGCTGTAGGTTTAAATATACAAGAGTAAACTAAATAATCCTAACGTGAGTTCTTTGAAAACAAACAAACAAAAAAAACAGCATAAAAACCCCCTCACACGAGTTAGACTTCAATAGCTCTTTAAAACCCAAGTACTGAAAGAAAAAGATAATTACTATGTCACAGACACTAAGGTCAAACAAGCACCTTTCTGTAGGAGCCTGTCATATCAAATTTCAGAAGCCCAAGGACACTTTCATGTATATCTACAAGTAATTTATATAAATAACTTAGTACAAATGAAAACAACTTGTTTTGTATATTATAAACAACAGCTAGATAACATAACCAAACACATTTTCACGTTCTTTTCTAAATAGAAAGATTTTTTTTTTCGCCACTTAAAAACCACAACCCTCACCTTTCTACATGGTACACAATCCAAAAATAATGGGGTGAAAAGCGCATAGAAAAATGCTTGTAATTCCTTTCCTTTGAGCAAACTTCTTCAATGTGGATGTAAAATCTTACCTAGATGAAACACAATACTGTATTTAAATTAATTTCTTAAAAAAAGATATATTGGAGGGAAGCTTTAGACTGATGAAACTTAGAGATGAGTGTTTTATGTGTGCATTAGGAAATGTGACATAGCCAAGAAGAAAAGGTTTCAGAGGAATCTTAATGCACAGAAGGCAATAAAAAGTAGATCTAGTGACATTCAACTAAATTAATAATTTAGTTTTTGCTATTACTGAAGTTGCATGATGTTACAATGAACAGTTTACTACAAAAGATCTATTTTTTCCATAAAATTACCATGCAGCACCAAGAAAACACTGAGATGTTTTTAGGGATGCTAAGTAATTTACAGTATGACTGCAGAAGTTTGTTTTAAAATCTATTTTTATTAGTCATTAGTTACATGGACAAAAATCTAGTAACAACACACAAGCATGGCTAAATGTGCTCCAAAATCTCTCTGAACCTATGCAATCTTATGGCAAACCCAGGAATACCTCTCCCAAGTAACAGAAATGACCTTTGTTCTGTCCTCCTTTATTCTGAAAAAACCTTCATTCTTGCTTTCCATTTCCAAGATCAATTTTGTCACTTGGCATAGTTTCATCTTGCCAAAACAAAAGACGATAGCGCTGTAGCTGTTGGACTGCAATGGGAATCAGCATAACAAAGGGATTTCGTCAAAGTGTCCCAGGGAAATTCCACACTGACTTCACTGGATTTCAAGCTTTCCTTAAGGAAAACGAAAGGGAAAACAGAGCAACAGTTACGGCTAAAGTTGTCCCAGAATGTACTTTCCCCACACAACTTAAACCTACTGGAATGATTGTAGAAAAAACGGTTTGGAGTACGCCTGAGCTCTTTTTAGAGAGCACCTCAGCCACTGCACTGCTGGATGACGCGGGTCAACGCTGCTGCCACGTCCCACCTGTGGGTTCCAGCAACGCGTGTTCAGCTCAGCAGGGAACAGCTCTCTGGCAGACTCTGGTAGAGCAGGCATAAGGCAGGGCACCTACCTACCCTGTGTCATCACTGACTGCTTTGACATGTCCCGACCCTACATCTGAGCAGCTAAATGGATTTACGAGCCATTTTTGACACTAAAAGAGTATATGCATTTAAATTAATTTTGGATGCTCTAAGTTGCAAAATTAAGCACCTACGTGGACACTCAGGCAACTTCTATGTTCCCCAATTGTTCAAAATTTAGAAAAATTCAGTGGCAATATCCTTGTGCTTACTCACTTAACAGGCCAATCTGATCTCAGCATCTTGAGCTCTGACAGTTTTGAATGACCAGGATAGCCTGATAAACTGACTTTACACTGAGCAACTATTGGCAGATCATAAGGCGAAACTACTAAGATTAAGATTACGTTAACCTTAAGCAAGTCAGGATTTGAACGCAGACCTATCTAGGGAAAGACTCAGGAGTCCACCACAAAAAATGATTCCAAATTAGATGAAAGACAGAAAACTAAATCATGGTTGACTGTGGTTCAAATCAATATCCCATTTTCAGCTGTTAATTTCTTAGTAATTCTGTCTTATTTTCCTCCACATGTGTTCTATTGAAAATGCCAGCCACACTGGGGAAGTGAAGGGGTGGAGAAGACTTTTGCCCTATTAACATGCAGATTTTATGACAAAGGCCAAGTCCGACTCCCTTAGGACTTATTTTGCAATGACATTTTAAGATGACTTCTTTTCCCATTATGGCAGATCAGAAGCAAGAATTAAGAACAGTAGGTATTCGCTTTACTGCAAACCACACATAGAACTTTTTACGTGATAAGATACAAAAAAAAAGTGTATCATTCAAACTTAGCAGAGGCATGCTGTAGCTTATTTAGAATAATCTCACTGATGGGAGAAGTTGATTATTGAGGAGGCAAGCCACAGGTGCACATCATATACACCAGGTGAACAACAGTTCACCAAACAAATGCCATGTCTTAGGGAGTAAATTCTACTTAATTTTAAATACATAAGCCTCTTATCTATATAGCCTTAAAATTTCAATAGGGACTATTTACTTATGGTTTTTATGCAAGCATAGTCATGTAAAGAGTCTCAGGTGCAGATTTACCATGGGAGGAAGGGAGCTGCTGTAGTTTTCCCAGCCAGATTGCTTGTGCAATGGCATAAGGGAGCTGAAGTTATAATGTGGATGCATGGATACACATTCAAGCATTCTCTTCTATTACTGTTAAGAAATTATGACTTCCAACAATCAGACCATGTTTTAGAGACACATATACAAGTACAATTAATAGCATAATCTAAAAAAAAAAAAAACCTACATAAACTTCTGTGAGTTTAATTCCATAATAACAGATTTTTCTTAAATGATAGTAACAACTCCCTTATTGGTCATAAGTGTTGATCATACAATTTTAAAATTTAAGCTCAGCAATTTCAAAATAAAATGGGTAATAGTAGCAAGTAACCTTTTATATTTTATAACACTCACAGGAGGACTCAATTAGAAATAACTTTCCTATTTTTCTTTAAATACAGCTAGTGGTTTCTCAACACCATGTGAGAAACTGTAAGGGCTGATTAGCATTTGAAGTCTGCCACATACCAACTGTTATAGTAAAAGGAAATCAATCTGACAAAATGAAACATGACAGTTGAAGAGAAGTGAGGCGGAGAGGGAAAAGGTCAGTCACTGTGAAACTGATAATGCTAATAAACTAGTCAGTGGTAACCATCCTTATCATTTCTATTGATTATTCTTCAGACTGTCACAATGATGTCAAACCATAGAAAAGAGTATTTTATACCATCATTTCATTGATTAAAATCCAGTGGGAGAAAATTCTCATCTGAAAATCAACTTTGACAACTTGCAAAAAAATGAACAGTCCTCTCTGGATTACAAGCCACATCAGTACTGGTAGATAAATTGGACATTTCTGATACTTTTAGACTCTTAGCTTGTTTTCTCTCTTTCTTTCTGCCTTTCTGTTTCATGTTCAGATGCTGTAGGAAGGAACAGATGCTACTTTGTTTTTTGTGTTAAGGTGACGCACAAAGCAAAACAAATGGGATGCAGGGTGGTGTACAAAGGCTCAACAGAAATAGAAAGCAGAGTCAGTGCCAAACGTCCATGTGTATTACATACAATTTCTTTGCTGTATTTTGTGCAGGTCAAGATTTATCTGGAGAGAGGAAGATGTAGTAACCACCCCTGGGTAAAACCTCTGTTTGCAACCAGATGTATTTAATAGCTGTCCTGGCAGATACGCTGTTTTCCTCAATCCTTCTAAAATACTGGGCAGAACAAACACTTGACTTGAGCGTGGTTGTGGCAGTAAGCCTATTTAGGGAACTGTATTTCATGTCACCATCACAAAGACGTAATTATGCTGGCAGACTGGTAAACAGATATTCAGACAGAGAAAGAATTAATCTACCTTAGAAGGAATTATCAGCCACATAAATATACACCATCTCTGCTTAAGTTCTGAAACTCACTGTCTAAATCTAAGAAAAGAGAAACATGAAGAAACTGTTGGAATAGCCTTACACTCGTATTCAAAGAACCTCCACTTTTGTCACAGGCTAATCTCTTGCACATCTGTTACAGGCCACAGCTACTGTGCCTATAATAGAAGGTTATTTTCACTCACAGTTTTTCAATTATCAGAGACTCTGAAAGCGTTCTTTAAACAATCAGTAACTTCTAACTTTTGAGTACTCAGAGGCACAATGAAAATAAGCTTTAATTTTTCAAAAATGTGACAGTCACACATAGAAAAAATCTGCAAATCACTTACAGAACACATACAAAAGTTGGTGTGCAGGTAATGCAGCTAAGTAACTGCACAAACCCCTCGCAGGAGCAATGCACCTGACATTTCATAAGCAGATGAAAGACTAAAGCCTTATATGACTCGTCCTTAGGCGTCATCCTTCCCAATCAATGTGCAAAACAAGAAGCTGCTGCGAACGGTTGTCTAGCAAAAATAAATGGAAAATAGAATAGTGATACCTATGTTTATGCCTCCATTGTAAGCCACCAGAGTGCAATACAGAGATGATAACGTGTAATAATTATGCAGTGTCTGCTTGGTTCTAAGACCAGCATGCACACAGAAGTGTTGGGAAATGGGCCTCTAGATCAAACAGTTAAAATAAATCAGACTTAAATGTTTTATTCTGCCGCTTCAAAGCTTGTTTGCAAATATTTTTCGCAGCAAGTACACAGAGCAATTAAAATTATTAGCACTGCAAGAAACTACACTCCCTAAAAAGAAAACTCAATTTTTCAAGCTTTAAAATTTGTAAATTGCAAAGACAAATTACAAAATATTTACGAGCTAAGACCCATCATAAAAAGAAAGGCATCTAACAATATTAGCCTCAAGTCAGAATGTAAACTGTATGGAAAAAAAAATCCTTTATATTCCTGTTGTTGTCAATAAATTACTGGAATTACATACTATATGAAAATAAAATAACATCCAAAGCACCTAAATCCATTTGGCGTTTTAAGCTGTCAAAGGAGAGGGTCAATCCAATGGATTGTGGTATGAAAGTAAGATTTCTTGACAGTAACCTAGTATTTCCATGCTTCTGCTCTGTAGCCTTTGACCAATGAACATGCAACAGAGTGAAGAAGGGTGTTCTCCACTTGCATTTAATAATCTTATCTACAGAGAAAGCAAGGTTTTAAGGTACTGTTATCAGTGTTCAGAATTCTCAGGAGTTTTATACAAGCTCTATAAAGACAAACCAAAGTTATTGGATAGTCAACTATGTAAAAAATGGGTACCCATGTTGTAGGAATAGTAAAATAGATCAAGCAGTATAAGAAAGAGAGTTAACATTACAATATCAAGTCATTTTGAAATCTGACTAACAATTGTATAAGTAAGAATTATTCAGTTTGTTATTTCCATTCCCAAGTAATGCCTCTAGGTACACTCCTCGTGTGCCCTATAAGCCTGTTTTTTAAAAAAGAAATAAAGACTGAGAGTGTTGAATCAAAAATGATAACCAGAAGAAATGGCTGTAAAATGATACTGCAGTATGAGAGGGTGTCATAATACCAACAAAACCTGCAAATATGATGTTTCTTCCTAACCATTTCAGATTCTGACCTGCAAAATTACTGTGGCTCTCTTTACACCACTTCTGTTGTGAAATTAAAGTAGGTATAAAATCTCTTTACTTATCCACTGTACTTCCTGGGCTCTTATGAATTCTGCTCAATACAAGGCTCTTCTCTGTCCCATACACCTTTTTTTTTTTTAATTTAGCATTCAAGAAATAGTATTTAAAAAAAACAAGTAAATGGCCAGATTCATCTTCAGTGGACTTAAAAGCAGAAGACTAAAATGGTAGTTCCCTCTACTAAGAAGGAAGGAACTATGAAAATTCATAGTGTTAAAGTAGGCAGCTTCAGAAGCCATTTTTCCTTTGAAGTCAGTTAAATCCCCCTAACAAACTAAGCCTACAGGTGTAAGGGTTAGCTGCAGTACACCTCCAAGCAAAACAAAAGTTTTACCTAAGCAAGCTGCATTCCCAGTGATATGTAACAATCCCAGATATTCCCCAGCAAAAAGACTGGTAGAACTGGAGCCATCAGTCTGGTTTGCATCTTTTCCTGGTAGCTCTTGCATGTTAGAAATAGCTATTAAAATCTGCTCTTTGTAAACCACTGCGTTTATTTCTTTACAGCGACCAGGCAGAGCATACAATCTCCCAGCTAATACCAACCAAACTGGCTTTTTTCCTGCGAGATGGATTGTTCTAATCTTCCTCAGTACAGATATCATTCATCTTGTTCTGTTCCATTTGATGCACGCAGACTAATAAGGATATAGAATTGTTACCAGAGAGCATTTATTTCCTGAATTAAGCCCAGATCACCTAAGGGGCAAAACAATTTTTCTAATGCTTCAAGACAAATGCATTAGAGATGCCACAAGCGCTACTAGTATCTTGTCAATAGAAAACAAATCTAGCGATTTCCCACCCCAAAGGGAAAAGGATGTTAGTAGTCAGGAAAGGGAAAGCTTGCTTACATTTAGCTTCACACAGAAGAAAGGGAACAATTGTTTTTATTGTAATAGAACTTAAAAAAATAATTTTGACTAATTCTCAGTGAAAACTTTAGAGAGGAAAAAGTTAGGGACTTACAAAAACTCTGCAGAAAATTACTCAATGTCTAAGACATTAGGAAAAATTAAATTGTTCAGGCATCATCATGGATGTGGCTGATCTTCTACCAACAAAGATAAATTGGCAAATCTGTAGATGGAAAGAATGTCATCACGCACATTTTACTAGGCACAGGAAGGACCCTACAGAAAGCATCTTATGCATGTGTAAGTTCTCTTTCTTTTTTGATCAATGAAAGTGATAAAGCACGGAAACAAGTTTTATTGTTCAGAAATTCATTGGCATTTTAATATTAGGCATTCTTCTTGCTGAGAGTCAAATCATAGCAGCCTTTCAACAGCCACCTCATTTTATAATCAACTGATAAATCACCAATAGTATGTTGACTGAGTAATGGGTTAATGTAATCTATTAAGAAAAACCCCAACAAAATCCCACAATACTATCTGCAAATATACTTCATCTTCAAATAAAACAGAGAGCATCTCCCCCTGTTCTTAGTCATACTTCCTTATACTCTCTTTTTCATTCTTACTTTTAGCTCATTACTCAAAAAGCATCCAAGAATAAGGGCAGGAACATGTAAAAGTTACAGGTTCATACCAAGAACAAAATGATGGGCTAATTAAGTCAATTCATCTCACCTGTCTAAGATGCAGTATTCTTAGTTTACTACATATCAAACAAACATGAATATTTTCCCTTTTCAAAAGTTTTGTTTTCTTCTCCTCTGGTTTTCATTAACATTTTGTGCTTCTTTTTAAGTTGAACTACTAAAACAGAAAGTTTAGTTTGTCATAAAACTTGTACTGACCTATCTTGTAATAGCATCTTTACATTCTTAACACACTTTTAACCTAACTGAGATAAAAATTATGCATATAAAACCTTACCCTCAAATATTAATTCCTTCCCAGTTAGGGCAGAGGATATCATTGAGCTGCCTGATAAATAAATCAGGTTTTCCTCATCTCTCCCTCACAAAATTCTCAGCAACTGCGGTAGTAAAGGAAGTTCAGCAAAGTGTTATGTATTAATATATCCTAAGGACAGTAGAATCCATTATTCAATTCAAATCTCACAAACAATAACTAAAGGAAGGTGTACATATTTGTATAAAAAAAAAAACTTTTGTCTTCTTAACTATGCAGGTACAAATACTACTTGTATTTTATCTATGCTAAATGAGTAATCTCATTTTTCCCTTGAACAATCATTTAAAATGCTTCAGCTGTCTCTTTCACTATATGCTGTAACATATGTTACCACAGAAACTTCTGTTTCTCAAGAAGTAAGAACTTCAAAAACCACTAGGGGGATAACAAGATTATCAGGTACTTCCCAATAGGAAAAAAACCCAAACACTAAACTCCTGTTGAAAGGTTTAAACTTATTTCTTACTGGGCATATATAAACCTTACGATTGTTGTGTACATTTTCAAAAAGCCATTGAGATGAAAACCAAACACCACCAACAAACAGCTGTATAACTGAAGTTACAATATCTTGTAATCTTTGCTAGATAAAAATCTCACGGGCAACACAACACAGCATAACAGCACTCACAGAAAAATCAGTGTTAAGTCCTTAAAACCAGGAAATTTCTGTATTAAAAAAAAACAACAACCAAACCCAAAAATATCACATTTACTTATGTGTTTGAGCTGGTTAGAAACTGTAAAGTTGGAAAAGAGCTGTTGTTAAAGAAGAAACGGTATGAAGTGCAAAATAAACTTAGAAGAAAGAATTGTTACATATTAGCCAGCCGTCAGTTAAGGGGACCTGCACTCTGGGGAGGTACTTCACCTTCTGTATTTGCATAGTCATAAGGATAAGGCTAGAAAGCACATTCAGAGGCCCTTTAAAGTTAGCCTGAATGCAAAGAGCTGAAATAAACATTTATTTATCCCAATTAAGACCACCAGTGACAGATTTCACTGCCTTTCTTAAGTAACTAATATAATGACTGTTAAGCACTCAAAGTCTCCTAATATTTATCCCAATTCTTGCTTACTTGCTTTTGCAATGGAAAAGACTCAATATTTCTACAAGGATGTATGAGAAAAATGAGTGGATTAAAAAAACTCCACCAACACACACAAACTTAAAATTCATAACAGAAGTGTTTATAGCATGAGACAAATAAGATTTTGTCATCCTTTTCTCATAGGTTCTAATGCCCTTCTTATTCTTGTTACAATCCTCTGAACTTTCCACAGCTTGTCTGCTCATTAAAAGAAGTATTAAAATCTTTTTCCCAGCAAAGTCATCAGCAGTGCAAATTGAGTAATTTCATCCCCGGTTAATAAATCCACAATTAGATTGGCTTTTTACAAGAATCTGTGCTGTTGGTTCAGCTTACATGTCAGTATATAAATACATATATATAAAAAAATATACCGATATTTATGCACAAATATATAAAACCTAAATCTTTTTTAAGGTCCTGAAGTGTAATCACTTATACTCTGAACTGGTATTTATTCTATTACCTCTTATACCATTGCCTATTATTTCAGGCATTTTCCAATTCATCAAGACAATCAGAATACTAAACTAATCTGCCAACCTAAAATTTTACACAAACACCATTTCACTGAATTATGGCCAGATTTTATTTTGAGAAACTGCTGAATGTCTGGGTATAAATTGAAATGTTCTGGTCCTTTTCCATCGCTTATAATAGGTCTGACTTTATTTTTTTACTGTTATTATTACTTTAATTTAGAAAAAAAAAATCCAATATAATTTGGTTATAAGACATGGCCTATTAAGTATCTTGCTACAGGGTACTTCTATTCTTTCATTTCAGATTTAAGGACAAACTGTTGAAAATGAACACTGCCTCATTCCTTTCATTTATTGCCATTCAATGCAAACCTCCTAAGGCAATAGAACCCTGGCAGGAAAGTAATGCAATCATACCTCTTGGTTCTGCCTCTAACCAAGTGCTGACAGTGTAGAGGAAAGAAAAAATATATTAAACTGCATTTATCTATGCTTTCACTGAGTTTTTGACAGTTTTTCCAAATACAAATACTTTTGTCACACATCTGTTTTAACATCAAATTACTGTCTAATTAAATTAATGTTCACACATTAACATTACGATGAAGTAATGTTCCAAATCATATTCTTATGAGATCATGAGCATTACAGCCATTTGCAGATATGGAAAACACACAAAAGCAGTTTCCCTTCAAGCTGGATCTCGAATGCATGTGCCATAGCTCATGCATACAGTGTAAAATGCATACATCTTTCTCCATAGGCAAGACCTGAAAGCAGAGAATAACGAAGAGTCATTTTGAGAAGTAGAAATCTTGTGATTTATAATTTGAATCAATTAAGCAAATTATTTCTACAGGTACAGAATCTGCAGAAGTCAAATACGTTTTTGGCATTTCTGTGCTGTGTCCAAAAGGATATTTCATTTACAGAGAAACTGCTATTTTCTTTTTCATCTTTAAAAAGTCAGACTACGCGTTACTGTGCTAGGGAAATTCATCTTCCAGTAATGTTTTATACTATCTTCCCAGTTATTCAACTTAACAATTTTTACTAACTGGGGAAAAAATGCCTTGTTTTTATTTCCCTTATTATTTTGCATCATTACTAAAGCTTCAAAAGGAGCTGTTAAAACAAAGAAGGAAAAAAACCCAACACCAAACAAAACCACCACCAAGGCGGGGGGGAAGATAAAGGAGCATAAATGTGTCCAATTAGGTACAGAACTGCAGAGGAGCTTCAAGAGCATCAGTTGGCCCTCATTAGAATAGGATAATTTATTTTCCCGTGCCCCAAAATGAACGTATATGATGTTAGGGACCCTAAAGGAGGGAAAAGATTTGAAAAAACAAGGAGAGGTTGGCATGGATTTTCAGAAAAGAGGATGTAATTGCACTGCACTGTCCAGATAGAAAAATCAACACCTTACTGTTGCAGCCTTATTTGATATTGGCATTTTTTTTCACCAAGGCATATGGAACCTTTCCCAAGCCTACACAGGGAGCATACAGGGAGCAAGTCTATAAACTCCCAAAGACTAACGGCTATGAAAGCAGATCTATGACTGTTTCCTGGCTATCCAGTATTACCTGGGGAGAAGAATGTACTTTGCAGTCTGACATAATAAAATAGGGAGAGAGGAGGGATGGCAGGAGAACAGGAATGAGACTATCCAGAGATTCATATTGCAGACAGGAGGTTATAATCAAACATTTTTATTATGGGTAAATACAAGATTTGTCAGAAGTATATTATTTTCCTAGCCTGTTCATTTTCTCAAACTTTATGTGACTGCCATCAAAGATTAATTTGGAGGATTATCTCTGACTCCCGAATGCAATTATGCTTTCCCACAGAGAATATTATCCTTTTGTCTGATAAGGAGAAAACCCCAAAACTCAACTGAAAAAAACTCCAAATCACTCTGAACTGCTATCCCAAAACAACAACATCAACAAAAAAATCTGTTAGCCACAGAAAAAAATTATATGCCCCAAGCACTAGCTATTTTCTTTTCTTCCCAGCACTTTCAGTGGTTTTTTGGCTCCTCCTGTATCATTTTCTCCTAAAACTTGCGTTTTCAAGAATTCCAGTCTTCCACTCTTATGAGTCTGATCTGCCCCTGAATGTCTGGCAGAGCCAACTTGCTGTAATCTTAAAGCAAGATTTTTTAAACAAGATTTGCTTAAATAATAGCTTCTTACTGGAATTGCTCATTTTAACCAATTTATGTATGTGCTACTGCTGAATATGTAACATTAAGCAGTGCTGGGGAAACTTACATGTGAACACAGCAACATATATTATAAAACTTACAAAATATACAGGAGACTGTACAATTTTGTTTCAAGTAAATTATTCCCACATACAAGCAGGTATTTGCTTAGTTTTTGCAATCTGACATGCAGGCCACATTGAGGTTTTAATTCTGAATTCCCTTCCTTGTGAGGTTACTTCTGTATCAGTATCTGCACACACACACGAAGTCTATCTAACAACTGTCAGCTAACAGTCAGACCAAGCCACAGCTTGTTTCAGATCACTGCCGTGCACGCGGTACTCAACAGGAGTGCAGACATCTAGCAGTAACTCGTAATTCTCAGTCTGGGTAGAAGCAGACGCGAGGAAATCCTACCTCACAGGACCCACAAATTAAAACGGGCCACAGTCTGTGTCCGCTTCCAGGGCGGTCAGAGCATCTGACTAACAGACTAACTCAGGTTGGACAGGACCTCAGCAGGTCCTGCTCAGAACAGGGCCGGCTATGTGATCCCACCAGGTTGCTGAGGGCTTTATCCAGTCAGGTCTTGAAAACCTTCAAGGATGGAGGTTGCACAGCTTCACTGACCCTCTGCTCCATTGCTGGGTTGTCCTTGTGGGGGAAAAGATTTCTCCTTATATTCAGTCTGAACTGCTCCCCCATCCTGTTTCAATGGATACCCACTATCTCTCACCGTCCTGCAATCCACCACTGTGAACACCCTGGCTCTGCTTTCTTGATAGCCTCACTGTTGCTGGAGAGCTGCTGTTGGCCCTGCACCCCAGAAAGCATCCCTCTCCAGGCTGAATAAGTCCAACCCACCTGGCCTCCTCTCAAGAACTCATCAAGCCCTTGACCATCTTGATGGTCTGCTGCTAAACCTGCTCCTTTTCATCTACATTTTTCTTGTATGGGAGGAAAAGAAAAGGAGCAAAACCTGGATGCAGTATTTAAATGCTTTTAACAAAGCACTGAACAGAAGGCAACACGCATTTTCCTCAACCTACTGGCTGCACTACTGCTTATAAAAGCCCTCCTTGTTGGTCCTTTTGACTCTGCTGTCAGGGCACACTGCTGTCTTGTGCTCTAGTTGCTGTCTTCCAGTGTCCCCTACATCTCTACAATGTTGCTCCCCAGTTGTCAGCCCCCAGCCTGTGTTGTTGCCAGGGACACTGTCTTGCCAGGGACACTAGGAGGAGGTTGTCTCTAAACATGTCAGTTTTCCTGAACTCCGCTATCCTCCAGAGCTGCGTCCTATGGCATCTCACCTACTAGTTCCCTGAATAAGACAAAATCTGCTCTTTCAATGTCCGGGGTCTGCACTATGCTACCTGCCTTCCTCAGTCCCCTCAGGACCCTGATCCCGTCACCACAACCGATACTGCTTTTGATACTACATCTTCGAATCAGTTCTTCCCCATTTGTCAGTAACAAATCCAGCTGTGCATGAGCCCTGGAGGACCCATCCAGTACCTACCTGTACCAGTTATCCCTCACATTTTCCAGAAATGTACTCCAGTGCTTATGTCCTGCTTTCTGGCCCTTCCAGAAGATGTTAGGGAGACTCAAGACTCGTGAGAACCAGAGTCGGTAATCCAGAGACTTTCTTAAGTTGTTTAAAGTACATGAAGTACTTTGTCACCCTGATTGGTGGTCTGTAGCACACTTCCACTGGTGTCACGTTTTGTGGCTCTCCTCTCACCTGAACCCACAAGCTACTCCTTCACAACATGGGCAGCCCTTCTCCTCGACTTCCCTGCCTCTCTTTCCTGAAGAGCTTGTATCTGTCTGTTACTTCCAGTTGCATGAGCTGTCCTATCACATCTCAGTTACTACCATGATGTTGCAATTTTGGGACCAGAAACAGCTCTTGTTCTTCCTGCATGGAAGGAAGTGTTTCTCAGGCTGTGTACCTGTGTACTTCTGCATGTACAAGCCCTTCTCCAGACCCATCAATACTGCAGAAACTCCAGCGTGTTGTCACGCATAAAAGCTTCTGCAAGCAACAGATATGTTCTAGATTGGTTTACTTAACATCTGTCGCAACAGCAAAATGCTCCTATTGTGTTCCTATATTAGGAACAATTTTTTAGGTTGGAGGAATGTGATTTATTGTTTCATTTGGAGAAAACACAAAGGTTTTTCATTTTCTGGTTTTGGTTTGGGCTTTTTTTGGTTTTGGCTTTTTTTTTTACTAAAAAAAAA
>KZ506512.1:196771-210814 GCA_002844005.1 Limosa lapponica baueri
GGAGCGCGGCGGCCGGGCCGGCGTTGGGAAGGGCTGCGGGCAGGGACACGGCGTGTGGCTGCTGGGGCCGTTGGCTTCTGTGGTAACCGGGGTGTGCTGGGCCTTTTTTTTTTTTTTTATTGCCTTGCTAAGCTAATTTCAAGTGAACACCCTACACCCTCCGTCGGCCTGGAAAAAATGCGGTTGCAATCAAGCTGGGCTGGTACCGGGTGTGTTTTTGACTGAGGGGTACGGTGGTTGTCGTTGAAACACTGTCACAGGTTTCACCTAACTCCAGAACTAAAAGTGTGAAGAAGCAGTGGGTCTCACACTGGTTCTTGCAGTCCAGGTGAGTATTAAAAATGTGCTGGGTGGAAAGTGCCAGTCCCACAGTGGGCCGCGTACCATTCTCCCTCCTTTATTTTTTGTGTTGTGTTTTTTTTTTTTTTTTTTTTTTTCCCCTTGTCCATAGAAACATGTCCTGAGAAGCTTCCAGGAACTCATCTCCATGTTAAACATGCACACAGGCCCTGGCAGGGTCACGGCTCCAGCACCATGCAACCAGGTACTAAGTATCAATTAGCAAAGAAGGGAATGAAATGGCTTTGACACTTAGGGTTCTTGTCTTACTGTGCCTTTCATCGTGTGTCAGAATGTTTTCATGGCGTCATCATCCATAAAGGCTGACTTTGAAATCCAAAGAAATTAAATTTTCATTTTTAAAAAAGTGTTGAGACAAAAATTGTGCTCTGTTAGTTGGCCTTTCAAGCAGTGATGGAAATATTGGATAGGATTCCCAGGATTCTTTTGGCACTAAAGAGTGTCTCGTTAAAGTTTTTAACACCAGTCCGTGAGAACATACAGCACCTCAAACACCACCTCACAGTGGAATTTGACATCTCACCTTTAAAACAAAAATTAGTCATCTTTTTCCACAGAGTGTCTTCTAGTTCAAGATTCAGATGTAGCAAGTGTCATTTTCAAACACCTACACCTGCTAATGTCTTGACCTGCAAGTGATTCTTGTTATTACTAATTCGTTTTCTAAATGCATACATTTTTGCAAAGGTTGTTTTTTGAAAAAAGTGTCTGAGAAGACAGCTATCTTCCCATTTTTCCCTCTTGCCCTTCTGTAAGCAGGGAAAAATAGGGAAAAAAAATAGCAAATAGCAAAATAGCAGAAACGTAAGGAAAAAACAGGTTTTTTTTCTATTGTGGGAAAGTGCTTGATATTTTTACTTGAAGTCTTTTAAAGAACTTGATTTTTTTTTGTGATATTTTGAAAATGCCTGTGACTTTTAAAAGTACTTAATCTTTTGACCACACATAGTTTTAATTTATAAGGAGATACAAACTTTAAAAACATGATAGTAGGATGTATTTTCGTCTCCAGAGGTTTGACAGACTAGTTCATGTCAAACTTTCACTGCTAACTTACAGTGTAGAGTAAGTGTTATTTTAACAGCTTATAGATGCAGGCACTTGAAAGGATGAAGGCATCTGGCCCAAGATTCTGCATACACCTTTAAAAGTAAGGGGTTTACCCACAATTAATAGTTTTACTGAAGGTATTATATTGCTCACTTGAATAAAATCCCTGCATAAGTCTTGGCTTATCTAAAATAACTAGCTGCCAGTTGTAGAAAAGTAACATTGAAAAGTCATGTTCTGGCAAACTTCTCTGGGGTTTAATATGTGCCTAAGATTGTATCTAGAATCAAAACATTCTCTGTCATAAGGATACAGTGATTGACAGCAACAACCAAGGGAGTGGGAAACAGGGAAGCTGACTCACAAAATGACAATCTTGTGCAGAGAACTGGAGGATGCGTTGGACTACCTGTACTTAATTCTAATTGCCTGCCATCCAAGGAGGTAGTAAGGTTTTGTGGAAGGATAAATGGAAGTCTGTTAGATACGTGACTGGTGTGGGAGTTGTGTAAAATGTTATGAAAAATTGAGATTAGCATAATTATGGGAAGGAGCTGAAAACATAAGTAAATCGTGGCATACTGAGAAGGAGGGAGAAGAGATGCTGTAAGAAAGGATCAGACAAGAAGAAGTCAGAGGAGAACAGAAAAAAATTAGAACTAATAGATTAAATTACACACTGCTGATAACAGACCTATCCATCCATGAGCAGAAGAATCTATCCTCCCAAGTGCGCTGGAGTGGTGGCTTATGTGATGAACAGGAAGGTGGCTCCCAACTCCTTGAGGTCTTGCCTGCCACTGGTGGTGCCGCGGAGAGCCAGGGGACACATTTCCCGCTATACTCCAGCTCCACGCAAGATGGCAGTACTGCGCTGGCAGCCACTGACACGTCTGTCCTTAATTAGGCTTCATCGGAGAAAATTGTGGTTTATGGCTCTCTCACTGGTAAATTTGAGAGAATGTAATTTTCGCTCAAAGCAGGTTACCAAAGATATCGTCCACCTCACCCACTGAGCCCCTTGCAGCCAAGCAAACCATTTTGGTCTGTCCAAATTTCTTCTTTTCTTGAGCAGGAAGGTATTTCAAGAGTGCAGTAGACCTCTGTATTGCAGAGGTCTGGTTTCCATGGAGGAGTTAACATGATGGGGCAGCAGATTTCAATAACATAAGAATAGAGAACATGAGGAGAAACTGTGGCTGATTGCTAGGGAAATGGGGCTGGTTTCTAAAGAAAGGATTAGGGATTTAGGAAGTAGTGGAGAGAACAGAGGATAGTTTCACTTAGGGCATAAAAGAGCAGCTGTGACTTATGCACACGAGGGGAGGCAGGTTTGAGCGACACCGGCCTGCAGACACACTGGGGAGGACCCCATCTGCAACAGGGGCTGCAGCTCTTGCCTTTCCTTGCTGGTAGCTGCTTGCTTCTCAGTACACACGCTGAACAGTGTGGTTTCACGGATACTGTGAACGTTCGTGACACCACACTGGGGAACGTTGCCTGCCTTGTTCCATTTCCCACGCCCCCAGCCGCTCAAATGCTGCTTTGCATTTGAGTGGCTGTCACAGGAAATCAGAAACAGCTCTGAAGAGGCACAATCAAATCCAGAATCGCTGTCCCACTTGGCTGATTCATACCTGCCTTACCCCTCCACCAGTGTCTTGCTACCACTGTGTTTCAAACACGTAATGAAAAACAAGAGCTGTGGTAAGCGGTGCTGCTATGTCTGCTTTGGTACAGTGCCTTATTCATGATGTGCTGGCACATCATCCACTGGGATCTGTCCTCCTGTGGAGTACAGCACTGTAAAACTAGGCTTGGGCATAGGCTCTTGTTCAAGTACTACTCCAGGCTACGATGTCTTGACCACCGATCTATCAGGTCATGATATGGAGGCCACAGGAAAAAAAACCAGGCATCATCACATGAGGCATAGTGCTGTTGGATTGTTGGCATTTCTGAAGGCAGGCAGTGTTCCATTAGTCCAGAAGGCTAGAGGGTTTACTGCCATCGCAGAAGGCCCATGTGCGGTCATAAAGACATTTTGTGGTAATGCAAAACTGGCAGCCATTAGCCAGGCAGTCACACCTCCTTCGTTCTTGTCATCTTTTCTAAAAGATTTAAATGATAAGATGTATTTTCCCCACAAATAGTTGGTCCAAAAATAATTAAATCTTAAAAATTTTCTTCGTGGTACTTTACTGAAAAAAATGAAGTAACCTAAAAATGGAAATAACTGTAACTTGTGCCAATGCAGACGGTTATTGGATAAATTAAATGTGATTTTTACATGACAAGAAAGAAAAAGGAACAGAGAAGAGCAGCCAGAAGAAATTTTTGAAAGCAAGAAAGAGTTATTTCTCTTATCTTTGTGTGTAGCACATTTCAATTAATCAGTTTGAATTTTACCATAATGATTTGGGTGTAAAACAATTCATTATCTACTTCAGTTTGATAATCCAGATTAAGAAGGAAGAAAATCATGCTAGAGATAGCCTGTAGAATGAATACTTGGAAAGAAGGTTACATCTGTATCAGTCTGCCTGATTGATTCCATTGAACTGGAAAGATTATCTACAAAATTAAATTCCAAAATACATCAACGTCCCCCAGAATGGAAGAGCAAGTTCTTACTTAATACCTTATAAGTTTAAAGATGCTGGATCAAAATAATTAAATAGTTTGAAAAAGATAAATCAATAAAGAATATAAAATAAATAGATAAAATATAAAAGAAAAAAATCAATGCCCTAAGTTCGTAGTCTTTAGCAAACTGTTTTCCTGGTTTTACCGTTGTGTATCTATCTGAGTACGCTAGAAGTGTACTGACGGTAAACATGAATGACCAGAAGACTCTTTTAACCTCAAGGTAATTAATTCTTTAACTTGTGACAATTGCTTAATTTTGGTTTGGGAGTGAGTGTTCAAAAACCCCAAATTTCTACTGTCTTACGTTAATGACAAAAAATTATTACATCCTTGAAGATTTTTGGTTTTTGTGTTCCTCTTACTATTCGACTTTTGAAAAAAGGAAGTGCATGAGTATATATAGATATGTGAACTTTAAAAATCCACGCACATACAAGGAGTGAATATAAACCTTTGGCTTTGACACAGCATTTTTTGTTTGTAGTAAGGGAAGTCCCGATGTTATCTAATCCTCTTAGTTAACGAAAGCATTTATCAGCTTAGTAAAGTTGCTATTAAAGTGGAAGCTTCCTCTTCATTCTGGGAATGTTTTTGTAGTCATTTTTTTTTACTGGAAAGAGGCTTCTCAGACTGGTTTCTGGCTATTTTGTCTGGTTTTGTGGCTGTTTTGTAACTTTATGTACACTACCTACCTGTATAAGTAAATATGCCATTTACACTTGTCGTGTTCATTACTAAACAATTTAAATTTTCTTAAAATATTAGCTGAATTAGTTATATTGACTACCTTAATGTCTGGCACCAGTTCCCATGACCAGTGTGCCTCTTTTTTTAACTGCAAGGACAAAACTGGATGGGTAATTTTGATTCCTACTCATCAAAGTCCTGATTTTTTAAAATCAAAATCCATTGTTAATTTAGGTAGTGAAATCTGCAACTGAGAGGAACGCACTGGATAGCAATGTGTGGAATAGATCTGTTTCAGCCTGTGACTTCAAGGTGAAGAAGCTACTGAAGAGATATGCTGCTGCTGCTTAATAATTCCCAGGGATAATGATAAGGTCAACTCATATTTGCTCATTTTGGTTTTCCATTTGGAAAAGGATTCCTGCATCACAAGTGCTGTAAATGCTAACCAGGCAGTACCCACTCCCATGATCTGATTCTCCTTTTCTGGTGGGATTTGATTTAGTGTCTACTAGAAAGCATTTTCTTCACTATAAGAAACTGAAGAATAGAGAAGTGTTTAACATTTCTTTTTTTGCTCGTACTGCCCTTCTCACGTTGCCACGTTTTGTCAGTCTAACAGAGCCCTTCAGTACGAGATCGTGCCCGACACCCTGAAAGAGGTCCCCTGGCACTCCTGGAGTGTCTTTGCGGAGTTTGTAGAGGCTGCTGCCCTCTCCCCTCGGGTATATGCAGAGGTCACAGGGGCCGCTGCTGGTATGACAACAGGCTCTGGTTACTCTCCACTGCAGCCCCTGTGGGTGTTAGAGGGAATTCCAGGGAACCAGAGGTGCTCTGGGGCATTGTGTAGTCTGTATCGGACGGGTACACCTTTCGCCCCTTCTGGTGATGAAGGCAGCTTCGTAAAGCCCGGTGCTAACTTCAGTCACCGGTCTTCTGTTTGACCTGCAGCCTATAGCTCCACAAAACAGTTTTACACTTGTAACGCTGCTCATTAAATCGCAAACCTGACCAATGCACAAACTACACCTGCTAAGTGTGCTACAATACACTGTAACTACTACAACTAATCCCTGCAGTCCCAGGGAACTGTTGTTACCATGTAGCCCTGGGGTACTCTGTCTCCATTCCTAGCAGCAGGCCATAAGTTTTGTACTGAGTTTGGCAGGCCTCAGGGCTGAGGTTTGTCAGGCCTGCTCTATCTAAACTTTTCTTGACCCGCCTGCAGCTTGATGTTATTTAGCTTGTCTCTGGCAGTACTTTTGCTAACTGACCAGTTTTCTATGGCTAATTTGTTTTATTTTTGCTATCTTTACATGGTACCACCATGATTTTATCACTGATGCAGTGTAGACACATGCAGGCTTGGTATAATAGCAAAAACTTCTTAGTTTTGTATATAAGCTTCACTTCGCCTTTTCCCATAAACAACACTTTAAGTGTACCTGTCATTAACCTTAGTCTAATCTGTTTTCTTCCTTCAGCATACTGAGAATAAATGTACCTTTTTATACAGTTCCATCAAGATACATGTTTGAAAACAGGGGAGGTGTGCAGCAAAACCAAATGTGGCTATCCATAGCTGCTTTCCTGTGCTCCAGAAGCCTCAGGAACAATGCAATCATAGCATGCATAAGCTGCTCTTAGTTCCCAGTATATGGAAAATGTTTCCATATTCTATTTCCAAATTCCATTTCCATATGGAATTAGTTTCAGTAATTCAAGTATTATTGAAACTAAGACTTGTCTCTGATGTCAGATTCAACAATAAAGTGCAACTAAGACTATACACCAGTAAGAGAGCAGGGCATCTTTTAAGGTTGGGGTAGACATCAATCATTAATTCAGTAAAGCAACAAGAGGAACAAAGGGAGAAAGATGAATTTCTGTGCGGAAAATAACATACAGTTCTCAGCTACAACTAGTAGTTTTATGGGTGTAAATTCGGCAGTAAATTTGCAGGTAAGTGCATAAATACTGTTCATAGGATACAGCAGAATACAGTAAAGCATTCCAGCTATCGTGTTCCAAATGCAGCTCTGTGTCTTTTTGTTTTGGAAAGTATCCAGCGCGCAGAGCATGGCACTGTGATTGTGGCTGAAAGGAACAGTTCTGCACGTCAGGGGAATCGGGCAGACCTGGCAGCCCAAGAGCGGTGAGGCTGCCTCAGCCCCATGTCCACAGGTCCAACCAGTATCAGCTGACCATGTGTTCCCAGTAGGGACATGGATACAGAACTCATGTATACACCACGTTGTATCTGTACATACACACGCAGCCAGCCACACAGATAGAACCACAGAATTGTCTAGGCTGGAAGGGACCTCTAAGATCATCAAGTCCAACCATTAAGCTAACACTGCCAAAATCACCCCTAAACCATGTCCCTAAGCACCACACCTAGCACCACACCTAGCTGTGTTTTAAATCCCTCCAGGGATGATGATTCAGCCATTTCCGTGGAATGACACAGACGGACGGGTGGAGCACTTGCACAAACTGCATCAACAACTTCATCCTGTTCTTCTCTCTGACGGAGTTCCGCTGCTGGGAACATGTGTACGTACAAGGTGGGTTCCTCTGCAGCTGTGCTCAGACATTCAGTCTGCCGGCTAGCTGCCCCGGGGTGCCAGTCTCCTAGTCTAGTCTGCAGCTCCTCTCCCGTTGCTGGTACTGACATAAACCCCACTCCCCCACCCCCCAGCTCCACCCAGAGCTGGCCAGGACTCTTTTGCTCCCCCAGTACCAAACCCCCAAGGTCTCTCCCTTAGAGACACACACACAGACCCAGTGGGTCTCTCCCATAGAGACTACCCAGACCCCATAATCTCTCCAACAGCTGTCTTGGACTCCCTTGGTCCCTCTGATAGAGTCCCGGCTCCTCCTGTAATCTTGCTTTTAAAGACCTCCACCCCCACTGCCTCCCAGGCCACAGCACATACTTGCTGGGTCATCCAGCTGGATCTTTGCCTGCACTCACATGCTTGCACACCCTCTTGCTCTGGCACCCAGAACATCAGCATTTGATCCCTTGTCTCATCCCAGGGACTGACACTTGGTGTCACTCAGGTATCCTCAGCTGCCACCCCACAGGCACAGGGGCCCTCTCCTCCGAGGTCCCAGTCTAGCTGCTGGCACTCAGACCCACACCTGTTCCAGCTGCTGCCACCACAGACATGGGGTCCCCTACAGCCAAGGTCTCAGTCCAGATGCTGGCACCAAAGTCCACTCTGGTCTCTAGTTGCCACATCACGGACACATGAATCCTGTGATCCATGGTATGACTCCAGTTGTTGGCACTCAGACTCCCATACACATACACACACGCAGACACCCTGACTAAAGAGTCCCTCACCTGTGAAAAGAGTCAGAAAGCAATTTAACAAGAAGAGAGGACAGACTGCACTAACTGGACATGGCCAGGCAAGTGGCTCGACCAGCAACTATTTATATGCAAGCAGTCCTTTTTATCCCCTTATGCCTCTGTTGTTTCATGCTTGTTCCTCTGAAAATCACTTAGATCTATCCCTTTTCCCACCTTTGGTTCCTCCCCTAAGCATCTCGTAGTAAGCCCTATGCAATGCCACAGTGCTCTTCCCCTGCACCCCATGGCACACCACCAGGAAGTAGCTCCCTCAGTCTGAAAGGGGTTGTGGTGCTGGCTCATCCTGGTGGGCTTCAGACCTGGGGTGAGGCTCTTCTGGGAGAGCCCTGGGAGGAGCCCAGGCAAGCTGCCCCTTCCTCTGAGTCTCTTATTTGGCTTCCCACCTGCCTTGGAGCTTCTGTGCTCATAGAGATGGGCCTCTGATGGGCTGGTATCTCCTGTGATGGGCTGGTATCTCCTGTGATGGGCCTGGGAGCAGCAGGGACTGGGTGCTATTTGGGGTCTCTCACCTGCCATTGTCTCTCTGTGGGGGGAGGTGCTTTTATTGCATAACCTAACATTCCACATCCTCCTTTCTGAGGGGCTCATGTTATATCATTTCAGAAGATTTGAACCCAGGTCAGTGAATGAAACCCATCTTTCTCAATCATCTCCCCAGACAAATGTGCCGCATCCACAGAAAACCCAGTGGCTTCCAGGAAACGATCCAGGCTTCTCAACCACCTGCTGACTTATGGCCCATAAAAATGTTAACTATGTGTTGCAGATGGAATACAGCATAGAGAGCATAGGGCTGCGGGTGTCCTTCCCCTCCTTCGGTACGCACCTCTGCCATCTGCATGCTGCCACAGGTTACAGCTTTGGATCTGTTTTATATGCCACCCCGTAAATGTACTCGATAGCAAACTGTTACCGCAATGGCTCCTTGGTTCTTTGGTAGGTTAATGTCCTGATTAACGTCCCGAGTAATACTCTCATTTTGAGGTAGCTTTCTTTTGGAAAAGTTACAGCAGAGGTCTTGTTAGGTTTACGTTTCATAACATAGCAAACATTTTCACAGCAAAGAAGCTGTGTACACACTGTATTGTCAAATTGTATTGTCAGGTTATTGAACTGGAGTTTTATCCCTCCACAGGACCCTGAAGTGGCAGGGAATATAGTTATATAAATGAAGTTGGACTGCTTCTTCTGTCTGGAGAAGCTGCAAATCGCTCCCAGACTTTACGGATGTCTCAGATGCTGTGTAATCAGCCAGAAATCCAATCCTTTGATGTCAGTCTTCCTCCACCTGTATAGATTTCACCACCCAAGCCACCCGTTCCGGGTGATTTCACCATGAAACAGCGGCGGTGCCCGCTTTCGGTTTCGTTTCCTGAGAAGCCCTTGGCTTTCAGGAATGGACACGACTCTCGGGAAGTCTCCCCGGCCCGCTCGGGCTGGAGCGATGGGAGACGCGGGTCTGTCAGCCGGGCGCCGGGGCTTTTCGGGCCGGTTTTCCGCGGAGGGTCGCCGACCGGAGGGTTTCCCAGGGCGGCCTCCGACGACGAGCCCGCAGCGGGGGCAGGGGGGAAGGAAGGCCCGGGACCGGGCTTGGGAAGGCGTCGGGGTCTGGGTCTAACGCAGGGAGCACAACCCGGGAGGGCGGGCAGACCTCCGCCCCGCCCCGTCCCGCCCCGCCGAGTTCTAGCGGCTGCCGCCGGGAGCATCTGCCGGGGGAGGTGGTTGCCGGCGCCTGGAGGGTGCAGACAGGTAAGGGGGGGAGTCGGGCTGGGGGTGGGCCGGGAGGGTCTCTGCCCCGCCGCCCCCTCGGTCTGCTGCCTGCCCGGGAGGGAGCCGGTGTTTGTCCGCGACCCCCCAACCCCGGGCACCTCTGGCTGGTCCCGGAGCTCAGCCCGGCGCGGGGCTGCCGGCAGCGGGTGTCCCGGCATGGTTGCGCAGGGACCCCCTCCTGCCCTGCCGCCACCCTGGCTTCCCGGGGGATTTCTTCCTGGAGGCAAGCCAGGTCATAGGTTTTGTTAGGAGTACCCGGTGACAGGCAAGCCTGAGGTATTTGTGTGGAAAATTTGTTGCGGAACAGGGGTCAAACCGACAAACAAACAAGCAAATGAAAAACCACCGGCTGTAGTATATAACTATGCTGTAAAACGTGTGTGTATGTATAGATATGTCTGTGTCTGTATATATATATCAAAATATATATGACAAAATATAACAATATAAGCATATATATATATAACAAAAGAAAAACAAACAAAAAACCCCCCAAAAACCAAAACACAACCCCAAACCAAAAAAACCTGTCGTGGTCTTTGATTTGCTATTAAGCATTTACATGGAAAAAGCAAGCTTGTGACCTAAAGGCAAGCAACGAAAAAGAGGAAACTAAATTCATGACACTGAAAGCTAGCGACATCTATGGCTTCTGTGGTCTCACAGTCAGTATTTTATGAATTTGTTTCCATTTCTTTTTGGTTCACCTTTTTTCTTTTCTGAGAAAATGTCATTAAACCTGTTTTTAAGCACAGAAGTAATCAGTGGAAATTAACCTTCATTGCTCTCACCTATTGTGGAAATCCACCCCCTCAACCTCCTAAGGTAGTTTCAGTTTATTAGAACTCAAATGTTACATTCAGCTATTTCAAATACCACTGTCTCCATGTGCGTCCCACACACCAAGTAAAAAGGTTAACTCTTAACAGGTTTGTGTATTGGTTTTTTTTGCTTCCATGACAGATACTGTGGGTGGGCTGTCAAGTGGAAAGAAGAAAATACTTCCTGAAAACTTTTAAGTGGTCATTTCACAATATATTAACTCTTCTGAGAACCTCAACCCTTTTTTGAGATATGCAAAGACAATGTAAGTGAGTGAACTTACACTGAAATGTATGTTTAAGGTTGTATTTCGTACTGTTGACCAGCTTATCCCTCTACAGTCTGCAAGTTAATGTGAGTACATCCTTTGGCTTCTAACACTTGGGTTTGATTTTTTTTTTCTGTATTGACTGACTTCTACAATCAAGAAAAAGACAGCATTCTTTATTTTTTTGCTAAGCTAATGCATTGGCTTGACAACTCTTCTTGCACTAGACAGTGGCAAGGCACGGGGGCTTCACTGGGTTCAAATCTTAAACAGAGAATATCTGTTCTTACCAGAAAGAGGTAGGCAGGCTATGCTTTCCATTATTCCCTCTTATGACCTTTGCCAACATAAGTTGTCTAGCGTTTTCCAGTCATTGTCAGCAGCTGTTTGGCACCGCTTGAGATGAGTAGAGTAGGCACCCTGGTTTGTGTAAAGGATGACTTCTTGCAACTGGTATTCCAAGGACTGTTGATGACATACAGCTTTGATCAGATGAATGTTTCTTGAAATGCCTGTGGCATTTTATGTGCTAATTTTCCCAACATTTCTGCCTCTGGTTACAGGGAACCACTGTTAGCAATAGAGAATTTTCCCTAGTGGGGAATTTTCAGATATTGGGGAAGTTTCCTCAAGAAGTAGGTGGAGTTACATCAACATTTAAGTTCTGTCACTCTTGAGCAAACAGTTCTGGTTTTTCTGTCTTCTTCATTTGGTTGGGAGGGAAACATAAAGCAGCAACACAGAAGAGCATTGTGCACAGTGAATACCTTTTTGCTTTTATAAAACTGTGTTTGCCATAGATGTCAGAAGCCTGCAGGAGGAGAGAAGAGGCATTGTGATAGGTTCTGTAAGAAAACTAGTGAGAAGACTGTAGCTTTGGTAAAAAACTTTGATTGGCATCTAAGTCTCCAGCTGCTTCAACTGATCCAGCCAGGGGATCCTTCTGCTCAAGGTGAAACAGGATAAGGGTCTGTAATGGTCATTGCAGCAGGTTTTTTCACATGCTTCTGGATTTGACCTGGACCAACTTCTTTTTCTCTCTGAAAGTGAAAAATTGAGTACAGCAGCAGACTTTCTGAGTCTTGAGGAATTTCGTAAGTAATAGTCATTCTTCTTTTGTGTGTAGTAAGGCTTGTTTTCCTTCACAGTGGGAGAAAGCATGCAAATTGAAGTTCAGCAATTGCAGGACACAAGCATGGGTCTTGGAACTGTAAAAGCTTACTTGTCACCCATCTTCCAGGATTTAATAAAACACCTCTTCTGCATTTCATACCAACACTCAGATTTCCTGACAAAAAAAGTGGGTATGGGTTGCATGCATGGGTGTGGGTATCTTTCAGTGACTGTAGTGCACATGCTATTACTTGTTTTGAGCAGTCTCTCAGACACTTTAAAAAAAGCAGAAAGTATTTTGGGGGTGAGTGTGCTACAACTGCCGTCATTCCAGTGTGGGGAGCACAGAGAAGTGCACACCTATACTCGTCAGTCTCAGTGGCTGATTCTTCTCCAGGCTTGCCTCTAGAGTAAGCCTGATCAGAGCAGACTCGTGAGATGGGTATGCCTCTGTCTTGTTTGAGCAGTTTTACTCTGGAGCTCAGTTGGTGGTCTGGACTGTTTGTTACTCAGGCAGTGGCATCATGATGGAGGTACTCTCATGCCCGCACACTACCAGAAACTCTTAGGTACCCACAGGATTAGGCAGTGGTTTGTGAGTTATTTTGAGAGCATCATTTGTGGCCAAGGGATGAATTGGGTACCTAACCACATTAATAAGCTTGGGATTTATTTACCAATTAAACAGATCTTTCACCCTGAGGAGCTTACTTGTATTCTCCCGCCCCTGTTAGCAGAACATCCTTTTGTAATTGCTCATGCCTACCTAACAAGGTATTAGATTAACTCCCTTTCTCAGTGCTATCTGTGTTGCCTTCTGCAAACCTGCTATTGAGATCAAGCAGCAGTAATCGGGCAGTAGAGTTACTCTTGTCACTCTACTTAATCTTGTTACTTTATTATCATCTTAAAGTTGGCAACTAGAGAAAGGAAGACAAAACATCTTACCAAAAATGGTAAGAGTTGCAGTCCGGATAGAATTTCATCAGTTATGAAGAGTGACGGGTATTACAGTTGCCTAATTTCTGATGCAAATGCTGAAATTACCACTAGAAAACAGTTGAAGGCAATCTTTCTTTATTTTTGTGGCTGTTTGGGTGTCCAAATGGAGGACTTTATTTAGATGAAATTCTACAGTTCTCTATACTCATGAAAGGTTTCCATTGCAGTGAATTTGAATTTTTTCTTGAGAGTAATTTGAAAAATGATGGTGGTACTTGATACTGGTATTGCTCTGACTTAAAATACACACTTAGTAAGTGCAGTGGGTGTGTGAAGGTTAAGTGCATGACTTGACATTAATAAGTATTTTATAATGTTACAGTGTTGTGCAGGAGTATAAAAATTATGTCAATAAAGAGTGGAAAAACTTCTGTCAGAAAATGGAAATAACTTATGTGTTCAGAGGTGAAGAAGCAGAAATTCAAGAAACAGATTTTGGTTGTAGGTTGACTGTTTTTGTCACTGTTTCACAAAGGCACTATTTTGTAAATACTCATTAAGTGATTAATTACCACACAAATTCTGTTCAAAACATACGTCATTTCATGAGCCCCGTGATAAGTACTGAGACCAGGTGTTATAAAATAGGGTATGTTCACAGTATGGTAAAGTAAGGGAAACAGGTGGGGAAGAACTAAGTTCCATTCCTTCCACTGAACATCTATAGAAAACTCCTCCATTCTTCTCTAGGCAGGAGCAACGCTCCCTGCTACAATTTAGGGGAACAATTGCATATTTGGGAGTGTTTATTTACTATCTGACAGATAGTGATAAGGCAGTAGAAGGGGATCTCAGAGAAGAGGGGGAATGGAAACAGGTCCCTAGTCGGCGAAGCAGGCCAATCCCCTCCCTGCCTCTCCCACCTCCCCAGTTACCCCTGCAGAACCGGTACGGAATCCTGCAGGAGGAATTGACTGTTGGAGAGGAGGATGGTACA
>KZ506513.1:10073-26174 GCA_002844005.1 Limosa lapponica baueri
AATTAGAGTCAGAATGTCAAGCTTGGGCTACTAGTAGAAATATTCATGCTTACGTGTTGATAGTAGCAGCTATTCTGCTATTAGGCTGTTTATTACTAGACCAAGCCCAAACTGAACACAGTTTATAAGAGCTAGAAAATTGCCTGGGTTTTAAAAGCATAAACAATCCTCCAAATGACCCCAAGCTTTGAGGGAGTTCAGATCCAGACCTGGACCAGAGCAGTGCATTTGAATTACAGTTCCACAACACACAGAACCCAGACCATAATTCATATAGTTGCTGAGCTCTGGAGAACTTTGCATGTAGCTCAAAATGTAGCTTTCTATCTTGGCTCCATCACCAATGGAAACATGAACAAAGAACATGCTACGGATGACTAGAAATGCCTGGGCTTTGTTTTCCAGGGAGATGCAAGTTGCTTTTCTTTCTCCCAGAGTCAGGCAGACGTCAGTTGGTTCTTACCCAAGAGCCATTACGCCACAGGCACTGCATTACAGTAGGTGACACTGCTGCACAATAGGTGACATGTGGTGGCCCCCAGTCTGGTGCCAACTCACATCCCTGCAGCCTTGAACACGAGCCGAGTTAGCTGCGGTTGGCCTGTGAAATCTCCCATCTTGTGAAAATTCAGTGGAAGAAATGTCTGCAACGTGACATTGAGGAACTCAAGCCAATAAAATAGTATTTTTTGGAAAAAAAAAAGCTATTAATTACAAGTCAAGTTCTGAAAGGGCTACCTAGGAAAAAAAGATATTTATTCAGCCATTTTTTCACTGTAGACTGTCAGACTCTGTGGATTTGGGGCAACTTCCCCCAACTTTAGCATAGTTCTGGCATAGCTAGGAGACTTGACCCCAAGTTATTTACTGGGATTTATTTTTGAGCAATGCAGAAACAAAAAGGCCCAATTATAATCTTATTTAGACCAAACTAATTCCATTGGCTTTAGTAGATTTGTTCCTGACTCACAGAGCTGTGCCTGAGATTTGAAAGAAAGCCCAAAGTACCACTTAGCACTGAAATCCCCCTTGTTATATTACATTTCTTTGGAAAATTGCATAAAATCTGTTGTTGTTTAAGTCACTCCCTGAAAGAAAAACTCTTTGCTGCAGTACTGTGGTTACAGCCCCATACTGTTAATAAAAACAAATGCAAAAGTCTAGCAAAAGTATCAGTTCTGTCTGGAAAATGGTTGGTTTTATCTGCTCAGTCAATACAAAAGTGTGTGCACACACTTCTAAAATTCCCATTATTAAACAGAGTGAGAAGACTGACTTTGCCTGTCCAAGGCAAAGAATTCAGATGTTCCAGCAGCTCTGGCTCCGGACACCGCCAGCATTGCTGGCTCAACTTCTTTCAGATGGTAAAAGCTACAAGAAGTTCATTTTGAAGACCAGGTTATTATGCAATGGCCTCGGTTACATCAGCACAGCAAGGGAAACACTAGGGGAGAGTAAATAAATGTCAAGGCTCTGTGCCTGCGAGACGGCAGCCGCCTGCAGAGTGCCTGCGGGAAGCCGAGCCACTGGTCTCGGCCGGGGAGAGGACGAGCGGCACCCGGTCAGTGCAGGAGCTGCCACCCTCCCGCAGCAGCAGAGCTCTGGGCTGGCCCGTACTGATCCACGCGAGAGTACTCTGCAGAATTTGGGCTGTAGTAGTAAGTCATGCTCAGAAACCATTAAATAAACAACAAGTAAAAAGTTGTGTTGATTCTTCTAGCATTTCACATTCAATGTACATATTCTCAGTTATTATTCTGCCACAAGATGTAGTGCTTCTTAAAGCCAAAGGTCTTATTTTATAAACAATGGAAAGTAAGAAGACATTTTTAAGGGATCATAACACTAAGAATGCTTATGTAATAAATTGTCCTGTCAAAATGGAAAAAAAACCCAAAAACCATAAAATGAGGCTCTGTTCTGCTTTCCTTTCACGCAAGTACAGATCAGGTCACTCATCTTTGGGTAGAACTCCCTTTACCAATGAAATGCTCCACTAAAACAGATACATATTCCTCCTCTTTGAAACGTGTATGATTGAGGAACCAAACTGAGTAAATGCATCTTATGTTTAAAACACAGCTGAAGTTTAATGTGGACATATCCTCATTTGTACATCTAGCTGTGACAGAGAAGTCACTTTATTTACTCCTGTATGAATAAAGCACACTTCCCCAGCTCGTGAAGTCCAGTGACGTTATTCGTCACATGTGCACAACCGGTAAAATGCTGCACCTTTCAGGTGCGCATCACCCTTCCATTGCTTCGCAGTGACTGTCACTTTATTTGCCCACGTCATCAATGACGTCGGTATTTAGCACAGCAGGAGCGATGCACTTGCTCTAGGAGCCAGCCAGCAACATCTCCTGCTTTGTTAGCTCTCAAGTGCCAATGACATCATTAGGGGAGGCTGCTGCGTGTCATTTAAACTCTATGGAAACACAACACAGCCCCAGGACTTCCACCCTTTCCCATACATTGCTGCAGTTGCTACAATGAACTTACTGTGTAATTTGGAAAAAGTTACCTCAATGCCACTGGAAGGCTTTCCTGGGCAATGTGGAAAGCTTCTAATTTTAAAGCATTAAACGTCACCCTTCTACGTTGGAAAAATACCTGTGAACCAAAACTAATTTGGAGCCAGGATGGTATAATAGGGAAAAAGTAATGAAGTATTAGCTTAAAAAATCAGGTTAGGGTAAAGTTTGAACAAGGCAGTGTTGCCAGTATTGATAGGTGTGTGATGCTGGGTTTGTCAGCTTTTCATTAGATTTCTGCAAAATATGGCTGACTGCAAAACAGGCTAAGTAAAAAGTGGGTTTGACTCCACAAATGAAAAGTAAGAATGCTTAGAGACGGAAGCTAGGAGGTTTTTAACAGAATTATTCTGAGGCAGATAGAAGAAAGACCGGAATGAGATCTTCAGGTACCAAACAACCTTTTCTATTTAGATTATTTATATCAATCAATCCCTTCTTGCTGCCTTTTCATTTCTACATCATACAAAATTATATCAATGAAATACTCCACACCTCAGCCATTTTCATACCTGTTTTTTGTTCAGTGACAAACTTCATTTATAGATCAGTCTAAGAATTGACAGTTAATAATCCTGTTTAGATAACCTGCCTCTAGATTTTTCTTCTTTTAACTGCCTCTAAAAAATAAACAGATATTAAAATAGCTTATTCTTAAATCTCTCCTAGCACAACAAGAATAATAATAGCATCTCACATTTTCCACAGTCAATAATCTGCCCCGCAAGTCAGGGGAAGGTGCTGAACTTTGGTTTAGCTCACATCTGAGAAGTTGCATTTAACACAGATCATAGAGCACTTCCATTTGAAGCGCTGCACTGCTGTGGACTTCACCAGCAGGTCACAACACGCTTTGATTTGCAGCGCAGTCACGGTGCTCACCTGCACGGTGTGCTTCGGAATAAGGAACGAGGTCTGGTAAAAAAGCCTTACCTCTCCTGGACCAAATAAAGTGGAAATGCCTGGACTGCATCAAATGGCAGTGCGCAACTCGGCTGGATTTCCATTCATTTACAAGAACTTACGAAGTTCTGCTTCCTTATGCGCAGAGGGAAGAGATGCACGAAGAGCTTCACTACTTAAAGGCCCCTACTACTACTTCAATACCTCTCCTTGGGCTTCGACACATCCCACTATGGAAGAGTAATTTGAATTGTAGCTTCCCGCTCTCAGCCTTTTGTTTCTCAACTCGAACTGTCATTCTTCCCTGGTCATTCACTTTCATCCAGCCATGCCCCTTCGTCCGGCCAGATAGAAATACCAGAAGAAACTTTTTCTTCTAGGCAGATGCATCATTTTGTGTTCCAAGTTCAGAATTTACAGTTTATTTCACCTGCCCACTTCCATAAAAGACATTAAAAAATATTTTCAGTGGAAAACAGCAGTTTCAGTCAACTTCTGTGCCAAGAACCAACCCAGACCATAACAACAATAGCCTGTAACAAACATTGACACTTTGGGTGCAATACTTCCTGACAACATAGAAGAGACACAACGCAACTACAGCAAACAAGAAATCAAGGTCAGAATCTAAACAGATGCTCAGATTCCCCAAATACGAGAGGTTCCCATCATCATTTTGGTGACGGTTGACGAGACAAGTTTGTGAAATCCTATAACCAGGGTAAAACTCTAATGAAAACATAGGTAGCCTAACACACACTAGAGGAAAAGACAGAGAGAGATGTTTGCTGCTAATCACATCTCTCATGACCACCATCCTTCAGATGTGTCACCTTCCAGCAGCCGTTCTAAAGGACAAAGTATCTTCACAGGATAATATCTTTTCCGTATTGATCTCAAGAGCACTTAACAGAGCAGGTGGCACAAATTCAGGAATTACAGCTTTTCTAAGCTGAGAACTTCTACTGTAATGCTCCAAAACAAATTGCATTTAATATTTTAGAATACACCACTTAAAAAGACATAATGTAATACTACTTAGGGGGCCCCTCCCTATCCAAACTTTCTGACGGAAAAGTGCTAGCATTTAGTGTTTTTAATATGGTTAGTCTTTTCCCACTATTCTAAAACTTTCCTTCTAGGTATGGAAATTGAAATGAGCATTGGCTTCTCAGTTATATCTGAATTTTAGAATTATTCTTTGGGTCTATTTAAGGAAATGTATACACAAGATTCTCATAAAAAAATTGTTGTCAGAGTTGTGCTGAAGCATAAGTGCATATCTTTGGAAATTTTGGAGTCTTTTTCCCTCATTTAAACTGACTCCTTCCCTCTTGTTCAAAACCCCACTAAATTACAAGTAGATTTCCAGCTGGATGATAACATAACACGTTCTCTTTTAGCCCAAGTCTTTACAGTTCACCATTACAGCAAAAGGAATCTCCATAATCTACAGCTAGGTGCACACCAAATTGCTGTTTGTCTCTCTAATCTCTTCTGTAAAATCATCAGATTCTACATCTGGCTGGGATGAAGATGAGCCTCGAGCCAGGCAGCAGTTGTTCTCAGCAGCAGAGTTAAAAATGCCAAACTGCAATGCTCTTTTTGGACACATTCACAAATCTTCCCACATGGCCCCACTGCAGGACTGAATTCACCATGTAACCTACCTTTCCCCATCGTCATCACCAATTCTCAGGGTCTTCTTGTAGCAACAAGGCAAAGTTGTCTTTCCATACTTTATAGCTCCAAAACCTCCATAAAATCACAAATAGAAACACATTTCTCTTTCAGACCTCTCTGCGTTAATCAAAGCCTCCAGTCTCCTTACTGCAATAGTGCATATATAAATGCACACTGAAATCTGCTTTCTGTAACACCGAGAACCCTTCTGCGCTCCTCGGGGATGGCACTAGCACCCTCTGCTGTCACACAGCAGCACCAAAGTCAGCTGAAACCCCAGTCGCTGTACTGTGCAGGCAATTCCAGGGACAGCTTTCTAGATCCTCCACTCAAGATCCTGAGCCAGAAAACCTTACAATGACATTCTGCAATGAACTCTGCACTTCAAAAAAGGTCATTTTCCAAGACAGTGTCTGTTACCCAAAATGAGGTTATTATATTAGTTATTTGCACTGATCAAACACCTAAAAACTACACTAGGATGACAGGAAATCAAAGCCATGCTAATAGAGCTAGCAACTCCTATAAATGCATCGATAAATCACTGATATTTCAATGTTTGTCTTAAAACCCCATCTCCTAAACTCTTGTGATTACACAAGACTCAGTTTTGATTTTTTCTCTAGATGCTTTTCGTTCTCTTGGTTGCAGAGAGAAACTTGAAAACATTAATTTCAGAAATCCAGAAGGCAAGTAAATTTAAAATGTAACATCACATGATTCTCATGTGGTTTTCTTCTTTTGTAAAGTGGTCCCAAAATGTCCTACAGCAGCTGGCTAGCGATACCAAAACACATTCAAACCAGTATTTACAAGGCTTCCTGTGACCACAAGTGCAGGCCTTCAGGCCAACCCAGTACTGAAGAAGCAGTAACTCCAGAACAAAAGGCAGCAGTCAGCTCTCTGGTGATGTTCTAAACTTTTAAATAGCTAGATTTAGAAAAGTTCATTAGTCTGACCAGCTGTGTTGATCAGTCCTAGGCCACACAAAGTCACCTCAAAACAAGATCTATGCAGCATATCCATATATAGAGTCTATATTGACCAAAGACCTCCTTTTATTTTTTCTTTATAGATGAGGGCCGTCTATCATTCCTCTTTTCCCAGGAATTGTACCATCATCACTGGCAACAGCATTTAATCGTAAACCAAATACGGGAATGGAATACAAAAGGGGTTCCTTCAAGACGAGGATTACAAAAACATATATACATACCAAACACAAAAGACAGAAACAACATTAAGATCAAAAGCAAACACACAGAAAGAGATAATAGTATCATTTGCAGTACTTTGGGTGAAGGATCACAATCCACACTAATAAAAAGAGAAGAGAGTTTGCTGAATATAGAAATGCACATATTTTACACAGGCTCAGTAAGCCTGTGATAGAATGGCAGCTGTACAAAACTTCAGGAATCATAGCTGAGTATGTTCATTTACATTACACTTAAAAGTTTCAGAGAAATACAAATGTTTCAGTTCTTTGTAAGAGAAGATATGCTTCCTAAAACAGAGAAAAACGAGTAGTAAAATAGGCATGGATTACCAAGCCACTGTGAAACTCTTACTCTTCTGGTGTTAGTACAAAATTAACAGTATCTATAGCTTCAGTGAGCCTACTTGGTTCACCTATATAGAAAAAATAATCACAGTCTAGCTCCTAATTAATACTGTCTTCAAATTACATATTAAATTCAGGCCAAGACTGGAAGATTAAAATCTTGCTTGAGCTGACCTGAAACCAAATTTTTTGGTTTGCTTTTAATCCTATCAGTAGATTATATTTTCCTTAAAAATACCTACCAACTTTCCAGCTAAAAACAGTCCATCAGCCAACTCAACCTTCAAATTTTGCACTGACTGTAAACAAAAACTGAAAAGGACCAGTAAGTGCCACTGCCACTTAAGCCACTACCATCATTTTACAAAGCTGCTTTTTCAATTGCCTGCATCCTTCAAAGACAATAGGAAAAATTCTGTCAACTTAAGTGACTGCAAGACCAGGCCCTGAGAGAATAATCCTTTCCCAGCTGCACGTTTTTAGGCTGATGTTGAGTTACTGGTTAAAGACTGATGAGCCAAGAGGAAAGCAGATGCCCCTTTTATCACTAATATTAAATACACCTGACTAAATACACATCCACATGGACATGAATAGTAGAGTGGCATTTGTTGAAATCAAGATGCCACCTTCTAGGTAGCAAATAGTTGCCATTCCCAACACACACTTTAAGAGAGACAACTGGTTGAGGAATTTCACAAAAAATAAATCACTATTTGCCATAATTCAGGAAAGGACTTTTCTTTTTTAGTAGAATACTCGAATTATCCCAAATTTCCAAAGGTGTAACCAAAAGCAGAGTATATGCTAGAGTGTGGTGATTTTCTAGTGCATGGGAAAGAACAGAAGGTGGGTGACTCTGGGCCATTCCAGCAGGCATCGATGAACAAAACACAAGACCCACAGTGTTGTGACTTCAAACCACCCAAAAGCCAGAATTACTCCAACTCACAAAGCTGTTTAGATCCGATAATATCACAAAATAGATCCATTAACAATCAGCAGCAGAATCAGACTGCCTATCCCAGAGTATTAGAGAAAGAAGTGTGATGACATCAATGCCCATGAGTCATGATGTGTCAGTGCCCAGCATTATATCTATTTTATAGCATACATTAATTTCTTAGCCAAAGCCACATTGCACAAAATACTGTATGGTCTACAGGAACATTAAAAACATATTTTGCAAGGGAAATGTTTCAAAAGCCTGAAGCATGTCTTCTTAGAACATCACTGTCAAACGTGTAAGGATATAACAAATTGATCAAGTTTTCCTAGTATTTGGTAGTAGGAAATGCTCAGCTTCCTAATACTTCAAATGAAGCCTGTGATGGCATTTCTCCATTGTGTATTTACATACAACAGTCCGATCAAAAGTTTTAAGGCTCTTATTTCTCAAATAAAAGGTCACAGTAAAGAAGTGATTAAATGGAGTTAATGCAGCTATTGGCAATACAAAGAAGGATGCTCATGTCATTTGCTATTGTACAATCTGGGGCATTTCACTCCATGCTTTGGCTTTCTTCTTGGCCAGGGATAGCCACGGTGGTTCAGCGGGGCTGCATGGTGTCATTGGCAGGTTAGAGGAGTGTCTTGTTTCCTTTTCAACAGCAGGAATCACAGATGCTTCCTGAGCAATAGGTCCAACTTTACCTGCCAACAACAAGATATCCATCACTCATCAGAAGGCTGGAGAGTTAAAAACTCAGTTTCTGCCAATAATATTTCCTTCTGTCTAAAGCAGTTGTTTTACAGCCCTGAATGTTTGTGACTCAAAAATAAGTCAGAGGAATTATTAAACTGGGTATTGCTAGCACTGTCTGGTCCAGCTACACAATGGTGAGGACTAGTTATTGCAATGGAAAAAATGACACTAAGCTGTTCGTGAATAAGCTGCCCATAAAAGAATCTTCTCTTCAGTCCCAATAGCAAGTGTCTAAGCCCTGATAAATGAAGTAGTTCTTCAAAATTCTTCAAGCACACGGAGACTATAGCCCCAGGTAGTTTTATAATTCATATTCTTGGCTAACTCATCTCTTAATCTTTTCAAACTCTTAATTTCCATGACAGTGCACAGCAAAGAGTTCCACAGGCTTATTCTGCTCTGTGACTGCAATAAAATCTAGGAATAAGACTCCTGAGTATGAAGGAAAATGGAAACAAAATATTTGCAGGGCAAGGATCACCCCAGGCTTACTGTGGGGTTAAAAGTAACTGGTATCTGTTTGTCAACACCGAGAAGTCTTAAAGATTATTTTTCAGTCTTCCTTGCTGGCAGAAATATTGCTCCAGCAATATTATTAAATACTAGGTAGGGATAAAACCAGTACTTTATGTTCTTGGACTTGTAAGCCAAGCAGGGGGGATTCTGGTGGGGCTAGGTGTTCCTCTTCGTGCAGCCTAACTCAAGCCTGTTATCCTCACAAAGAATGGAGGAATACAGATAACACTCCTTGTATGGCTTTAGAAAAGGTCTCCTCCATCCATCTTGTTTGAAAATTTTCAAGATTCATGTCTTCAGACAGACAGCCTGGAATGGGGCGTCACACAATGCAGCTCCGAACAGATGAAGCTCTCATTTCTCACGACACGGTTCACAAGTCTTTCAAAATCGTGCTCTCTCTGTCCATTTCAACCCAGGAAGTATTTAATTTCTGTGTGTAAGTCAAACTGAGAAAATTCAAACTTTTTCTCATACTTGATTAGCCTGTGCATGGCATGTGGGCAGGCATGATGCGGCTGCTGTGCTCTGGCACAAGAACAGAGGCCACATGGGGACTTAAGCAATGTTAAGTACAAGAAGCTTGATCTTACTTGCACTGAAATCAATGGAAAATGTCCATCAGCTCCATTAGTCACACTCCTGAGCAAAGCCAAAGGAGTAAACTATCCATTAAAAACAGGCTGCAGCTCTACATACACAGCAAATTTTTCAGAAGTATCTAAGGTGATGTGGGATTTTAAGTGTTACTGGAATTTTGGTTTTGGAAATGAATTTTCATATTTTAGGAGACTTCCTTCTTTATAATAAGCAAAAGTGAGTCTGAAGTCCTTTGCATGCTCTCAACAGCACAAGACTCTGTAAGACGAAACTGGCCTGTAACAAAATCCTTTTTAAAAACTATTGTATTTTAATCACACACACAGAGTTAGGCTGGCAACTGACATCAGAGCCTCTCTGCTGGTGCACATTCTCAGCTGGTCAGCTACCTGTGGTAACAGAGAGCTTATTTTGTAACATTTGCAGATTCAAAAAGGGGTAACAGCTCTATAAGCAACTACTACAGGGAGCAGGCACAGAGGCACCCCCTAATATCTCTAATACAACAATTCTGGATGCTGGTGAATTTTAAGGGGAAAGTGGCCAGGTGCATGTGCTCTCCCTAGACAGCATCACTTACTGACAGCGTCAGCAACAGGGACCTGGAACAGAAAAGCCACTGCTCTGACACAGTGGGGTATTTCTTATCTTCTTAGGCAGTATCTGAAATCAATAGCTTTCAGCTAGCACAATATGCTTTTACAGCTGAAGAACCAGCTTATCTATATCTAGCTGGAGCGTGTCTCTGAGGTTTGGCACCACACTGAGTAAGCAGGGAGGGATAAGCTGCAGCCCAGCAGTAGCCCTGGAAGAGGTATGTGAGTCATGATGTCTGAGTCACACTCTTCCTCTGCATCTTTCTATAGAGAATCACAGCTAACAGGGCAGGAGAGGGGCCATTGAGCCTCTGTGTTCACCTGAGGGCGGAACTGACTCTACCTAAATTACTCTTGATGCATATTTATCTATTAAACACATCCAGCAATGGAAACTGCACACACCCTGTAAGCAATCTATGCTATTCTGCACTTCACTACTCTTATTGTTAGAAAGTATTTCCTCATGTCTAAGCTAAACCTCCCCTGGTGCATTTTAAACTCATACAGAGCATAAAAACTAGTCTCGTCCTCTGCAGCAAATTACATTGTCTTCTCTAGACTAAACAACTCCACTCCCACCAGTATTTCCTGGCTGACTGGAGGTCTAGAAGAGGTTTTTTGCTGCTCTCTTCTGGACACTTTCCAACTTCAACTGGTATTCTTTAGTACTGACCTTTGCCAGTAATAAATCACTATACTGTTTATATGCCATTCCACAAACTGGCAGTGGAGATAAAAGTTTCTCACTTGCTTCGTCTGCTGAGTGAGCAAGCCAATATGTTGACCTATATGCAAACTAGAGTCTGAGCAGGCTTTATATAAAGTGTGCTGATTATCAAAAAGGTAGCTATCTCTCCCCATTACCTGCCGCCCACACCACTTACTGGTGTAAACTGTAGCCACTGTGTAAAGATGTAAAGAAAGAGATTACCTGCTGCAGCAGACACACTGGTTTTCATTTGCATTTTCTTGTCCTGAGAGCTCAAGCTGGAAGGCATATTCTTCTTCAGTAACTTCTCACCAGCATGGATCCCTTGCTACAAAAGGAAGAGAAAAGAAAAGAATGGACCTAAGAAACCCACTAGCCACTGGCACTCATAAAGCTCACCCTGGCAACACCTCTAAACCTGACTGTGGAAATGCAGCAAAAGCCAGACAAGGATGGCTGGGGACATCCTGTGGGAGGGAGGGAGAAGGCAAGAAGGAAGACAGCTGCTACAAATACAGGGTTACTTCACATGCAGGCAAGTTATCCCCTCTTTCTCGGTGTGCCAAAGTACTCAGTCAATCTGGTGCAGGATTCACACTCATGCAATATTACTTTGTACTCTACCTCCTCTTGATCCACTTTGGTCAAAGCTTTGTCTTCAGCTTTATGTTCTTTGGCAAGAGGGTGGTCCTGGAAACCCTTTTGTTTTAGTTTTGCCACGGAGACCCAAGCTGGTTCAGAGGAAGCAGTTTCCAAATGTGGAGAGGAGACTTTTTCTACAAAAGAAGCATTTTTGAAGTAAAGAAGGGATTTAGGTCAAGTCAGTCTGAAGCTAGCGTTTTGTGTTTTAAATCCTTCAGCATCTGTAATACCCTTTGACCAGTGCAGAGATAAAATTACCTTCCCTGATGATTTTTTCTTGGCAATAACTGTTTTTCTGTTTATTCTGGAGTTTTTGACCTGACTGTGCTTCCGTTTAAGTCAATGGCAGAACTCCCACTGAGATCATTGTGAACCGGATTTTGCCTTTGAAACAACATCCTTACATTGCAGATTAAATGAGTATGATAACCATTATTTTTTGATGTAGGCAGTAAAATACAGGCTGCCTTTTCACTTTTAAACATTTTAAATGAAGTGATTGTAGGAAAAAAATAATCACTCCTAATGCAACTCCTAGTTAAGGTTTGAGCTGCTGCAGTCTGTAAAATTAACTACAAAACAGCAGCAAGTTTTAAAAAACTGAGTTAAAACTGCAACTATATGCACAAGTAGGTCGTACCAGAAATGTTTCAGAGGCCCTTAAGCTATTAATCTGTTGTTATTCTTGCTGGAACACACCCCTCATTAAGATAAACCAAGAATTCTCTTGACTGGCCAAATCATCAAGCCAATTAAATTATGGTGCTGACGAACTCAAGGCTGAATTTAGTCCGTGTCAAGAGGATTTTTATCTTTTGTTTGCACTCTACTGAGGTTTTCTATATGACCACTGTTTTCTACAATGTTTGGATTAAAATATATCATAAATACCTGAAGGTTTATGACCATTTTGCTTCTTTGCCACTTCTTCTGATCTTGTCTTGGCAGGACTTTTGTCTTCTAGGAGATCTGTTTTTTTAACAAATGATTTTGTGCTGACAGGAAGTCCTGGAGGTTGCTTCCCAGTGCCCACTGATTTCTGATCCTCCTTAACTGAAGCAGAAGTAGCAGTGGGAACTGCTGAGGAGGTCAGCTTTGGATACTCAGCATGGCTTTCATTCTGGTATTTTAGTAAAGAAGATGTTCTCCTTAGTTTGACCCCAAATGGGTTTTCAACATTTTGTGCTTCATGGTGAGCCCACTCCATAGAAGAATTCAAATGCAAATCACTGTCCTTACAATCTCGATCAAATCTATCTGAGTTGGCTTTTGCTGATTCCTGGATGACTGCATCAAAACGCGTGTGTTCTTTTGTCACTCCTTCAAACAACTCTGGTCTTATAGGGGACGTTGGGGAACTTCTGGTATAGGAATCTTCCTTTGAATTTGAACCCCCTGAGAGAGATCTTTGCCATGCTGGTGCAATGGTAAATCTGACTGGTTTAGCAGAAGCAGTCTTCAGTGGACTTTTTACATTTTCATCTGAAGATCGACTGTCTTCCACTGTTTTTCTGTGAGAAGCTGTACTGCTTATCTGATACTCCTTACTGTCATCATCGGAAGAGATATTACTCTTCAAGCCAGCCAAACTTGAAGAGGCAAGACATCCGATGGAAAGTTTTTCAGAAATGTAGGAGGGGTTGTCCTGTTGACTGCCTTGGTTACACTTTGAAACACTTTCTGCTTTAAAACATACTTCCAGTTTGCTGGGAGGTAGCGTGCAACCTGCTTGTGAGACAGATGCAGCAGTGTCTATGTTTTTTTCTGCACTGCCTTTGGATGACTGAAATTCCATTATTTCACAAGTGTCTTTGTCATTTCTCGTTACTGAACTGTTTTCAGGCTTCAAAACTGCCACTGTCTTGATGTTAGAAGATGACTGTGAATCGGCTATTGCAACCTGTGAAGTGCTTGGTGCCGTATCTGAGACAGCGTGGTTAGAATGATTCTCAACAGTATCCAAGCAGGCTTCTACTTTGCCAATAAACAGTGGATCTCCCTTTTCCTGGTCTTTGATGTTTGGGTCCACAGAATCTACTGAAGACCTTTGTGCAACATCTGCCAATATATCTATGCCCTCTGTTTCCACACCATTGGTAAACAAGCCAGCTGCTAGTATGTCTGGAAACACAACAGCTTCTCCTTCAATTTGTTCCAATTTTGGAAGTGCAGATACTTCAGTATTGGTATTTTGCTGATGTAATTTCAATTCATCAGCAGACTCATCTGAACAGTACGACACTTTCGCACTGTGATGTTCCTCCAGGTTCACTGGGGAAGGCTCAGGTCTCAGAAGGGGTGCAGCTCCTTTATAGCGATGGTCCATATCTGGAGGGCATGCATCCTCTTGCAGCAAAGCACAAGAGTCTTCTGGCACAACTGTGGAATCACAGGAGTCACGGGTGGCATCAGTGGGACTTTTTATACCTGCTGTCTCATTAGTACTGCCTCCCTTTGCAAAGTGTCCCACCTGGGCTGGTAATCCTATATTAAACAGAGGAGAAGAGTGTGCGCTTAAAGGTTACAATTCAAGCATGATCTGCATCAGTAATTCATTCCAGACAGTGCAGTCATTTAGCCTGAGTTCCCCATGTACGGGCACCATTGTCTGATAAATAAGGCTGTTAAAAGCGTATTTAGAAATGGGCTGTCCAAGTGAGGAGACTAATAAAGTTTTAGTTTGAACATACATAATCCCAGGAATGACTGAAAGACTTTGTCTGCTTAAGTTGACTCAAATCAGTTGCTGTTTAGTTCTTTTCTTGTATACCACTCGTATGCCAGATTTCACTAGACATTTCTTCATGTGTATGCCTTGAAAGGCTACCTAGAATGATCTGGAAGATTTGCTGTACTTAAGCAGAACATTTCAGCATCAGGTAGCTCTGACTCCTGCAGCTCTAGCAGGACTGCTGAACAACTGGATAGCTTACATGTGTCTGCACACAGTAACTCTCACGTGTGACAGCATCAGGTCCTGAGTCTGCCCTAACAACAAAGCGCCAACGTTCCCACCACACTACAGCGTTACCATCAGCCAGTGCAGTTGTAATGCAGTGCTAAAGAGAAAAGTCTTCTTTTGGAGACTTTGGAGAATTTCATTTCTCCAAACAGAAAAAATTTACAATTACAATTATGTTACCACTGGCAATTAGTTATTATTCAAGTGATAAGGGGGGTGGTGGCAAAGGAAGATCTAGTAAACACAAGCCAATTAAAGTCATCTTACACACACAGCAGATATAATGCTGAGGTTAAGGTTTTTCTGAGTTTCAAGGAGCTTGGATCCCCAGTCAATGAGATCTAGCCAAGGGTGTAGCACAGGTACTTCTGAACATGGTACCTTCACCTCATGTATTTTTTAATGCTGTCCTCAAAGTCTACCATTTCAGCACCACTGTGTTGAGTGGAGTACATGACTTTTTCCATTGTAACACTTTAGCAGCCAGGATTAGTTTTATGATATTAAGCCAAAAGATGCCTAGTTTGAAAGGACTTAAAATACAAAGAGGTCCTGTCAGCCTTATGTAGAAGAGTTCAATCACCCAAAGTAGCAATACATAAGTCTTTATTACCTTCCCAATCACTTTTATGCTGGTCACTCTCAAGTAATTCTGTTGAATTTCCCTTCTTTTCTGGAGTTGCAGGAAGACTTGCTTCATTTTCCAGCTGTTCCACCTAATGAGGTGCAGTAAGATTTCTTAATTAAAAAATAGTGCACAGAATTTGTATTTTATACACACGTATGTTTATGAATACTCAAAACATAGACCCAAACCCCCCATCCTGTAATTTACCGGCACTGTGGGTAATGGTCTATTCCAGTTAAGAACCTAGAAATAATTCATGTTCAAAATGTCAAAGGCAGCCCATTGATCTCTCTTGAATCTGAATCATTCTAGGACTGACATATTCCGAGTGAACAAGTATGTTTCTAAGACATCACCCAAGCTACCTGCTGGCATAGAACAGACCAAGCCAGAGACTTATCATCACTTCTGGTATCTCTGATTGACACTCCACAATTAGCTTTTCTCCTTCAGCACCGTAGTTATACCAGCTGCAGCACAAAGAATATCCAGCAAAGATGCTATAGGGCCCAAGTTTCCAAGAAAACCTCATTTTGTATTACACCCATCCTGAATTTCTCCTCCCCCAGCTTTCACTTCTAACTCCAGGATAAATTTTCATGCATGTTTAGCAGATGGAGAGAGGAACAAGCAGTAGAGAAGCTTTATTCCTTATTTCTGCCACACTCCAGCTCAAGAAACTTTTCTATCTGTTGAACTTCATCTTCACAATGTGTTTCCGAGAAGTCAGGATGAGAAGCATCTCATCCTAATTTCCCACATGCAGAGCCACATTCCTTCCCAAAGTCCTTTACGTCTTTCCTTTGACATACAAAGAATTAAGTTAAAGCTAATCTGAAATTGTTTGTAGAGACAGACTTAGGCTTCTTTAAAATTGAAAACTAGCTTTTCAAACTAGAGGAATGCTTTTACAATGAAGTGTAACCCACAACTTTTTTGGCTGAATAAAGAAAAACCAAAGCTGCACTTTTTTCAGCTTCCATGATATTGAAGATTTCTGAGTCTTTTTTTCATTAGTTGGTTGGTGGAAAATAGGTGGTTTCCCTTCTTCCA